>JAEUWP010000228.1:0-42691 GCA_018524725.1 Podaxis mareebaensis | reverse complement strand
GTCAGCCTGATACAGTTAAAAATAGTCAGGTTCTGGCTCAAGTTGATTCCACATCACCTGAAAGGGTAGGGGTGCCTACAAAGGGCTCTGTAAATGGGCCCCCTGCTCTTCTCAACCAAAGGCCACCCAAGGCCCCTCTCACAAGAACATTGTCATCCCCTTTAATGACACATTCACCCATCTCATGATTACCTCATTGGACCTCATTGTCCAGTGCTGCAACAATGAGTTGTATCAAAAGAATCTCCCTCTTCGTGTTGAGTCAGCAAAGAAGAGTGAGCACACCCTATGGCTTAACACAAGTGCTGTCGCTTCAGAGGCAGAACTCAATGTGATTAAGAAGGGCATCACAGACTCGAATAGGTCAGCCTTCGCTTCCCCCAACATTAGGAATGTGGTTAACCCATCCCTTCCTATGTTGAAGTCATTTATCAAACTTACCAACCTCCTGTACTTTAAGGAGGATGGTACCCCTCACACAGCAGATGATATCAAACCTGCCATCGACACCTCTCCATATGCTGACATTGTTAACTACATTGTTGGTAAACCCCACTTCTGTCGTGTCTCCCCCCACTCTGACTCAGCTATCCTCTTTTTCGACTTATGGGACTCACAAATGGCATCACAAGCCAAACTTTACATTAACTACACCATTCTCTTTGAGAATAGGGTGTGCACATTCTGAAGTGCCAGCATGAGGGTTGCAAGCCCTCTGTGCAATCACTGTTGGAGATGGGGACACCCCACTCATCTTTGTAAGGCATGCAACCCCAGATGTGCCATATGTGGTGATCCCCACCACACCAACAACCATCACCATGACAGGTACTGCTGTCGCAGCAAACCGGGCCCTAACCCCCATCCTCCCACCCCCACCAACATCACAGAATGTCCTCATGTGACCTCTTTTAATTGCTTGTCATGTGGCTCTAAGGACCACCATGTGAACAGCAACAAGTGCCTGTTCTTCCATCATTGTTATGACAAAGAATGGATTATTAATAGGCTCAAGGAAATGAAGACTGAGAAAGCAAAGACCAATTTCAATGCATGTGCTGTCAATGTCTGAACAACATATATACAACAATGCTTCCTCACTGTCTAGTATTTCCATTTGCTCATTTAATGTACAAAAGAACTGGTCTACAGTAGAATTTCTTTTAAACTCACCTTTACTCAAAGACATTCATATTCTATGCCTACAAGAGCCCACATTTAGGCTCATTTGCAACATCCCATCCACATTGACCTCTGAAGGAGATCCGATGGAAGGACCACCTATTCACAAAGATTGGCTTTTACTTCATGACCAATCTATTCCCAAACCATGTGTTCTGACTTATGTATGAAACTCCATATGATCTCTTAATCCTGTTATCCACCTGAACATCATTTCATCACCGGACTTTCAATTGTTTTCACTTTCTATCCTGAGTAAACAATACTTCCTCAATTGCTACTTCAAAACAAATGACTCTTCATCTATTGATTATTTAGAATCATGTATTCACTCCTTCCCAAACAACATTTGCTATGCTGGAGGTGACTTCAACACAAGATCTCCTGATTGGGATCACAATGCACCTCATCACTCAGTATGTGCAGACTTGCTATGTGACATCATTTTTTTTTTTTTTTTTAAAATCAACATTTATTGCAATAGACTGGCTACTACAAACGGGTGCACGATAGCAGTCCCAAGAGCTGAAACCTACAGACACAAAAAGGAAACAGAGAGAAAAGAAAAGGAAAGAGAGGTGGGGAAGGAGTGAGGGAGCTAGCAAGAGGCAACCAACACAAGATAGAGAGTACAACTAATCAAACATAGAGAGAGAAGAGAGATGAAAGTGAAATGGGAGATGGAAGATGGAGCTAGCGAAAGGCAAGCATATATGAGAGTGAGAAATATAAACAAGAAAAGAAACCCTTTTCAGTGAACATCCAGAGCACCATGTAAGGCCAGCCTCTCTCATCAAGTGAGCCATCGATTGTTGTAGTCCTCAAAAGTTATTGGTCCTTGTATCTAGTCAGCGAATGAGAATGCTGCCAGGTTTTTATGAAGGAACTGAATAAGCCAGTGGATATTCGTACGAATCCCATAGGGTCAGTGGTAGCGGGGACAGTGATGGATGATATGGTCCCATGTTTCGAGTTCTTCACTGCATGGGCAAGAGGTGATGTAGCACCCTGGGAAGAAGCACTGTCTGAAAGCACCTATAGGTGCATGATCAGTTACACAGCAGGTAAAGCAGGCACAGAGATTGGGGTCAGCGCCAAGGCCTGATGAGAGCCAGGTGCCACTGTTGGTGTATTTGGGTTCCAATGGTTGGTCTGCAGAATTGGTAAGGGGAAGCCAATTGTGACCTCAGTGTTTGGGAACGCTCATCTTCTGCTTCCAGAGGGCAAGGCATTTGGTGGAGTAGTGATTGCAAACGTATCCCAAGGAAGTGTGGATAGGGAACCATGGGTTATTGGGAATGCACAATGACTTGGTGAGATTATGTGCTTGGAAGTGTACCGACCATTTTTCAGAGGAAGGGACTGACCAGAAATGGATATTGTTGAGGGGGGAGGAGGACAACCACTCTCGGAGAAGAGGAATGACCGCTAAAGTGTCCTTGTGAGCACTATGGGGGCCATAGTTAAATAGAAGTTTGGCAGAAGAGATAGAGTCTGTGAAAAGAGAGATAGAAGAGCAACTATTAGATATAGCAAGAGAGACTGCAGAAAAAAGGGTGAGTCATATAGCATATAATTTGGAATCAGAAGAAAGAACCTCCCCACAGGGGCAAACAGATGAAGAGAGAATATCAGAAGCAGAAGAGCCAAAAACTAAGTGTGCAGAAGTAGTGGAGAGCTGCAAGTCAAGAGGAACAGAACCATCAGAGGCAGCAACTAATGATACTGGAGAAGAAAAAGAAGAGTCTCTAGCTACATTGAGGGATTGAATGTATCTAGCTTTTACATTATTATCAACGGGGGTGGGACATTGATGAAAGTGTATTTGAGAATCGAAGTGGTCAATGAGACGCTGACCAGGCTTGGCACTAGGGTGGAGGCCGTTGAATTGGTCTGAGACTAATTGGGCATCAGACACAAAGTCTAGTGCTGTGGACTGAGTTTTGGTAGAGCATGCGTCAAGGGGGTCAACATCATGTGTGAGAATTTTTAAAGGGTGAGAAGGGGGGAGGGTTTGGAAGCGAAGAGAGCATCACTTGGCAAGTTTGAAGAGATGGAGTTGGATGGGGATGAGACCAGCAATGGCTTCAACGCCACCCATGGGTGTTGTACGAAATGCACTGGTGATCCATAAGGCCACAGATTGTTGCATTTGCTGGAGTTGTTTGATAAGGCCTTTGTATTGGCTGTTACAATTGAACCACAAATGGAAACCATATATGGTGATGGGGACAACACAAGACCTGTAGAGGAGGCACTTGTGTAGTGGGGATAGGCCTCATATGGAATTGCCAAGTAGGTGCATGCATTTGACTGTAGAAAGCACCTTTGTAGAGTAGTAGCAGACGTGTTCTTTGAATGAGAGTGCCCAGTCAAAGTAAAAGCCCAAGTATTGGAGGTGACACTTGGGGATAAAAGTGAGCCAACCATCAGTGGGGTGGTCGACAATGATGTGAGGGTCGGGTTCCACCCAAGGGTGGTTGGAAAAATGAAAGGCCTCAGTCTTATCATGTTCAAGAGCGAGGCCCATGGCAGTTAATAATTGTTCGCAGCTAAGATATACAGAAGTGAGTAGTTTACAGTTTGTATGGAAGGAATCCAATTGTATGATAATGAGGCCATCATCTACAAAAGAGAGTAGTTTACACTGAGCATCATTAGCTCTGTGACATCATGGACACAATCGGATTCACGAGATCCACCCCAATCCAATATTCTCCCACTCATTTTCCTGGTGATCCAAACAAATCTGCAACAGTAATTGATCTCATCTTCACAATATCTCCTGTAGATCTTCCTGCCCCAACCCATCTTTATCAACACAAGTGGTGATCTCGATCTG
Organism: Podaxis mareebaensis; assembly: GCA_018524725.1. Lineage (NCBI taxonomy): Eukaryota > Fungi > Basidiomycota > Agaricomycetes > Agaricales > Agaricaceae > Podaxis > Podaxis mareebaensis. The sequence goes on along the minus strand of JAEUWP010000228.1, from coordinate 38,667 downwards.
ACCATGTTCCCCTCATTGCACAAATCCCTCTCTCTTCACTCGCTCATCCCATTACCATCAAGTGTACCATCCCTAGAGACTCTGAAGAAGAAGCTCTGTTTTTATACAATTGTTCCCAATGCATAAAAGCCATACCTTCCAGTTTCACCTCCTCAGACGACATCAATAAATATGCCACTTCCATCTTCAACATCATCTTAGAAGAATGGAATGCCAATACTGTAGAAGTCAAAATCTGCTGATGCTCAAAACCTTGGTGGAACAACCAATGTTCCAATGCCCTATATGCTTTTAATGCTCATTGGACCAAGTGCAACTGGAACAACTTCAGACACACTACTAGAAATGCAAAGTGAGCTTTCTTTGATCAAAAAATCTTAGAGATCTGGAGGGAGAAATAACGTCCTTGGGACCTAATGTCATGGGTTAAGAAGCATAATCTTCCCCCATCCCAATCCATCCTTCACAAAGGACAACCATGTGACGAGCTGGAGAACCTATGGAGAGCACTCAATGAAATGTACAATGCAGCATCTAATAGACCTGTGGATCTCAATACAGCCAAATTCACTCCAGATCAAAAAGAGTGAGCATGGCCTCCTTTCTCAACCCGAGAACTAACAGATGCCCTACTCCCATGCACCAATTCCTCCGCTCCAGGCCCAGATCACCTCACATGGGCCCACATCAAATTCCTTATGTCAGATGATGACATTAAATCGAACTTCACAACATTCACCTCTGCATGCATCCAATTCCACACGTGGCTGGAATATTTTAAAACTTCCACTTCAGTTATCATCCCTAAACTGAATAAACCCCATTATTTGGTGCCTAAGATGTTCCGACCCATTGTCCTTAAACACCCTAGGCAAACTAATTGAGAAGATGATATCTAATCATCTCCAATTTGAATCAACACAATTTGATCTCGTCCACCCCCTTCAATTTGGGGGTATCATTCATTGCTCTACAGAAGATGCAGGAGTCTTCATCACTCACATGGTCCGATCTGGATGGAAAAAGAACTTGAAAACAAGCATCCTCACATTTGATGTCACTCAATTCTTTCCTTCTATTAATCACTCTCTTTTAATTGAAATTCTTAAGAGACATGGTTTCCATCCTTCTGTAGTTTCCTTTTTCTCAGACTATCTAATTAATCATTTCACTACATACTCTTGGAACAATGTAACCTCTCCTCCCTTTCCAGCTTCTGTAGGTGTTGGTCAAGGCTCAGCTCTCTCCCCTATCCTAACTGCCCTCTACCTCTCTCCATTCATCCACAAGTTCTCTAATGATGCTTGGTATAAATTACTTTCCTTTGTTGACAATGGACTCATCATAGTACAGTCAGAATCATTCCACACCAACTGTAAACTACTTGCCTCTGTATACCTCAGTTGCGAACAATTACTAACCTCAATGGGCCTCGCTCTTGAACATGACAAGACCGAAGCTTTTCACTTTTCCAATCGACCTTGGGCTGAACCAGACCCTCACATTGTCATTGAGCATCCAACCAATGGCAAACTCATCTTCAAGCCCAAGCATCATCTTTAATACTTGGGCTTCTACTTCAACTGGGTGCTATCCTTTAAGGAACATGTCTGATACTATTCCACCAAGGTGCTTTCCACAGTAAAATGCATGTGCCTCCTTGGCAACTCTATTCAAGGCCTCTCCCCTCTACACAAATGCCTCCTCTACAGGTCTTGTGTAGTTCCTATTGCCATATATGGTTTCCATCTATGGTTTAATCAAAATGGCTGATACAAAGGCCTCATCAAACAACTCCAACAAATACAACAGTCTGCAGCCCTATGGATCACCGGTGCATTTCACACAACACCCACAGGTGGAGTTGAAGCTATCACCAGTCTCATCCCCATCCAACTTCACCTCTTCAAACTTGCTAAACGATGCTCCCTTCACTTTCAAACCCTCCCCCCATCCCACTCCCTCAAAATCCTCACACATGACATTGACCCTCTTGATACATGCACTTCTAAAAATCAATCCACAGCATTAGACTTTGTTTCTGATGCCCAGCTAGTCTCAGATCAATTTAACCACTTACATCCAAGTGCCAAACCCAGCCAGCATCTTATTGACCACTTCGATTCACAAATTCACTTTCACCAATGTCCTACCCCTGTCGATAACAATGTAAAGGCTTGATATATACAATCTCTCAATGTAGCTAGAGATCATTCTTTTTCCTCTCCTGTATCATTAGTCATTTCTTCTGATGGTTCAGTCCCCCTCAATCTGCAGCTCTCTGCTACCTCTGCTTTTCTTGTCTTTAACTCTTCTGCTTCTGATATTCTCTCTTCTTCTGTTTGCCCCTGTGGAGAAGTAATTTCTTCTGATTCCAAATCATATGCTATCCATCTCAGTCTCTTTTCATCCATCTCTCTTGCTATTTCTCAAAGTTGTTCCTCCATATCTTTCTTTATGGATTCTATTTCTTCTGCAAAACTTCTTTTTAACTATGGCCCCCACAGTGCTCACAAGGATGCTCTAGTGGTCATACCTCTTCTCCAAGAGTGGCTATCCTCCTCCCCCCTCAATAACATCCATTTCTAGTCAGTTCCCTCTTCTGAAAAATGGTTGGTACACTTCCAAGCACATAACCTTGCCAAGTCGCTGCACATTCCAAATAATCCACAGTTCCCCATCTGCACCTCTCTAGGCTATGTTTGAAACCATTACACCACCAAATGCCTTGCTCTTTGGAGGCAGAAAATGAATGTTCCCAAATATTGAGGCCACAATTGGCTTCTCCTTACCAACCCTGTGGATCAACCACTGGAGCCCAAATACACCAATGGCAGCACTTGGCTTTCATCGGGCCTAGGTGCTGACCCCAACTTATGCATGTGCTTTACTTGATGCGTGACCAACCACACACCTATTGGCACTTTCAGACAGTGCTTCTTCCCAGGGTGCTACATCACTTCCTGCCCATGCAGCGAAGAACTTGAAACCTGGGACCACATCATCCACCACTGTCCCCTCTATCATTGGCCATATGGTATTCACATGAATATCTTCTGGCTCATTGAGTTCCTTCATGAAAACCCAGCAGCATTCTCATTTGCTGACCAGATACAAGGACCAATAACTTTTGAGGACTACAACACTCGATGGCTTACTCAATGAGAGAGGCTGGCTCTACACGGCGCTCCTGACATTCACTAAAAGGATCTCTTCTTTCTTTCTTATGTACGCTTGCCTCTCGCTAGCTCCATCTTTCCTCTACCTCTTTTCTTTCGTCTCTCTTCTCTCTTTCTGTTTGATTTGTTGTACACCATATCTTGTGTTGGTTGTCTCATCATTAGCTCCCTCACTCCCATACCCTCTTTTCTTTTCTCTCTCTCTGTTTCTTTCTCTTGTCTGTAGGTTTCAGTTCTTGGGACTGCTATTGTGCACCCATTTGTAGTAGCTAGTCTATTGCAATAAATGTTGATTTAAAAAAAAAAAAAAAGAATTAGATTGTGCTCTGAACTCTGAATTAGATTGTGCTTTGAACTCTGAATTAGATTGAGTAAAGAGTGCCAATGGCACAGGTAATCAGGCTTGTCTATAAAGAATGCTACAATGGGCCTGTGAGTGATGGGGGGGGAGTGTGAGTGATGGGGGAGGCCTGGGAGTGATAGAGGCTGTGCTGTTGGAATAGGAGGCTGTGCTGTTAAGAATGGGACACTAAGTGTGGGAGTGATGGACCTGTAGTGGCTGTGCTGTTAGAAAGCAACATTAAGTATGAGAATGCTGGAGCTTAGTAATGTTTGTCAGCTGCTACTAAAATTAGAGTACTTAGTAAGACTTACTCAGCTTTGATAGCTGACAAATTGCTGACACATCTGATGGCCCAACCTTTGCCATCAACCACTGATGGCTATTGGTTCAGCTAGCATACATGTACACCAGATGTTATGTAGAGATGGTATGGATGTCGTCTCAGTGTGGAGAGATACTGTCCTAAGACAACCCAACACTATTAAGTTCCTGAAGCAGAATACCTGTCCGTTCTCCTGAGAGAACTAGAGGCTGGTTGGAAATCTCACAGGGACTGCCTAGGGAGAGATACAACTTGTAAGGTCACAGGCTACTCCATAGGTTTAGCTGTTACACCAGTTATCCTGTTGAGGCAGGTAGAGCTCTCATGCAGCAAGAAGATAGAGCAGTAGACAGACCTGCTATTCTCATGCTATGTACAAATGATTGTAAAGCTAAGTTCTACTTACTTTACAAGCTATCTAAATACGAGAGTGATTGCTATTCTACGTGTCCATATTGAGACACTTGTAGTTACTTCAGTGTTCTAATTATACTAGACTGAGCCTGAGGTAAGATGAGATCTACAGAAGGTGGACTATTATTATACAAGGTATCACCAAGCCCAAGTACTAAACATAGCATGGCTTTGGAAGATCCAAGGTGAAACTGATAATTGAGGTGTGGGTCACAACAAGGCAAGTGGCAAGTCACAAGATGGCACAGAGGCTAGATGTTGAGGAGAACAAGAGATAGGCCAGAAAAGGAGAAGGACAACATGGATGATGACAGAGACAAGAGGAGTGTAACATCATCCCCTTTGTATGATTGAACTCCAGATTGATCTACCTATAACAGGTGTCAACCTCAGTGAGGCATCATTTAGATTGGTTTTGAATGGGGATGTTGTTTGTAGTGACATAATGTCCTTCAGTTTGTTTTGTGATGGAGTTGAAAGTATACTCAGTGGTGGTATTTTCTAACACTCTGCAATCATGAGGGATGGGTCGAGGGATGAGAGTGAATGTGTCTTCATATAGCATGTTTTGTCGTCCTCTTTGGCCAAGAGTCAGAGCATTGGTAAGAAATTGGACACACTTCTTAGCTTCTTCATATGTGGGGCCATTGATGGGAGACTAGTATCAAGACAGGATGACAGGAGTCTGGGGACATTGAATACATTGCCAAGAATGGTGATTTTGTCCTTGACAGAATCAGCATATGTGATTAGGACAGTCGGAGGTGATATGCCCTACTCCTAAACAGAGCCAACAGCCTTGTGCATACACCTTGAGAAGGTTGGGAGGAAGGAGTTTTGCAACAGTTAATGGGAGTGTTCATCATCAAATATGGCATTCCCAATTGGGGTATTTGGCAATGGGATTCAGTTCTCCTTGCAAAGTCAAGACATTTACAAGGGTTGGTAGGTTTGGGTAGGTGGTGATGTCAGGCTTCTGTTCAACTGAAGCCTTAGTTTGAGACTGAAGGGTCTCTGGGACAAAAGGATCAGTTCATGCTTGGTGGGAGTAAGCTCTTCCCTCAGCAACAAGGATTCCTCAATCTCATTGGTATTGCTAGGGGTAGTTCTCTTGCACAATTTGTGTTCAGCTTCCAGTATCTGTTGTACTGGACTCTTGAGGCTGAGATACTTGATCCATCTCTGCATGTTGGACATGAGTGGAGGAGGGGTTCAAGGGAGAAGTGTGTTTCATGGTGTGCTTGTCTCCATACTGTTGTTGGAGTGAGGCAATGAAGGTAGGGGTCTCTGTGGACAAGGCAGTGGTGAGGAAGGTACATGCCTGTCTGACAAGGTTCTTTGTGTATTGGACCTGATGTTGGGTTCAATACTGTGAGGCGATGTTGTAGAGAGGTCATGTAGCTTGGATGGCTGCATCTTGGAAATTGAACCACAACTCATCTCCTGGTTTTTTTTTTTTTTTTTTTTTTTTTTTAAATCGATGTTTATTGCAATAGAGCTAGCTACTACAAAAGGGGGCATGATAGCAGTCCCAATACCAAAACTAGAGAGAAGGGAAAAAGAGAGACGGAGAAAAGAAAAAGAAAAATAAGAGAGCCGATAGAGCTACTCTATATACGTATGAGATGGAAAGAGAGAGTAACCTAACTTAACAAAACAATTAACAAGAGTGGAAAATGAGGAAGGAAATAACAGAGGGGTAGGAGTGGGGAGCTAGCTACGAGGCAAGAGTGAAATAGGAAAGGCCTTTAGTGGACGTCTGGGACTCCATTTCTTGCAAGTCACTCTCTGCGGTTGAGGTGGCGGGTGGTGAACTCTTCCTGAGTGATAGGTCCTTGAATCTGGTCAGCAAAGGAGAATGCCGCGGGGTTTTGGTCTAGGAATTGGATAACCCAATGGAAGCCATCACGGGCCCTATATGGGTATCGGAATCAAGGGCAGGCATCGAGGATGTGGTCTCGGGTTTCTAGCGGTTCTCCGCATGGGCAGGAGGTAATGTGACGCCCAGGGAAGAAGTGCTGTTGAAAAGCACCTATGGGCGCGTGATTGGTGGCACAGCACATGAAGCGTGTGCATAAGTTGGGATTTTTCCCCAGGGGTGAATTGAGCCAGGTTCCCCCTTTGGCGTATTTGGGCTGGAGTGGGTTTTCCACACTGTCAACTAGCGAAAGCCAGGAGTGGCTGCGATGAGATGGATCGTTCATGAGGTGGTGCCACAGCGAAAGGCACTTCTGGGTGTAATGATTTTGAACAAATCCGAGTGACGTGCGGAAGGGTTGGTTACGCGGGTTGGGAAGCTGGAGGGATTTGGCGAGAGTGTGTGCCTTGTGGTGTATAGACCAATTGGCAGATGATGGAATGGACCAGAAATGGACTTGGTTGAGAGGGGATGAAGAGAGCCAGGAGTGCAAGAGAGGGGCGACCGTGATGGAGTCCAGATGCACGCTATGGGGCCTATAAGAAAAGAGTAGCTTAGCTGAGGAAATTGAGTCCATGAAAACTACAATAGAAGAAGCATCAAGAGATTGCGCATGAGAGATGGAAGAAAAGAGTCCAAGATGAAGAGCATAGGATTCGGAGTCTGAGGAAGTTACCTCACCGCAAGGGTGAACTGAAGAAGAAAGAATGTCTGAGTCAGAGGAATTAAAGACTAGGAAGGCAGAAGTGGTGGAAAGGGAGGGATTGGAGGGGACAGAACCATCTGTAGCTACGGAGAGGGAGACAGGAGAGGAGAAAGAGAGATCACGAGTGCGGGAGGCATTGGCGATGTGAAGCGCCATAGCGCCTTCTTTCAAAGGGTCAGGGCACTCGAAAAATTTGATTTTTTTGCTAAACAAGTCCAGCAGGCACTGGCCAGGTTTGGCACTGGGGTGGAGGCACTGGAACCAGTCTGTGACCAGTTGGGTGTCCGAAATAAAGTCAAGTGCTGTTGAGTGCTGTTTTGTGTGGCATGCGTTTAGGGGGTCGATGTCGCGTGTGAGGAGTTTGAGGGGATGGGAGGGAGGGAGAGTGTGGAATTGTAGGGAGCATCGTTTGGCGAGCTTGAAGAGGTGGAGTTGGATGGGGATAAGACCTGCAATGGCCTCAACTCCACCCGTGGGGGTGGTGCAGAATGCGCCCATTATCCATAAGGCGGCGTGACGTTGCATGTGCTGGAGGGACTTTATGAGTCCATGATATCTTGCATTGCAGTTGAACCAGAGACAGAATCCATATGTCGCTATTGGAACAACACAGGATCGGTAGAGGAGTCTCTTGTGAAGGGGAGAGAGGCCACAGACGGAGTTGCCAAGCATGCGCATGCAGCGGACAGTGGATAGTGCCTTGGTGGAGTAAAACCGGACATGTTCCTTGAAGGAGAGGCTTCTGTCGAACCAGAAGCCGAGATAACAGAGGAAGGGTTTTGCAGTGATGGTGAGGGAGTCGTCAATGACGATAGGGGGATTGGGTTCATGGGAGGGGCGATTGGAGAAGTGGAAGGCCTCAGTTTTGTCTCTTTCAAGAATGAAGCCGAGGCGGTGGAGGTAGTCTTCACAGTTTTTATAGACCTGTGAAAGGAGGCAGCAATTAGTGACAAAAGAGTCTGATTGTACAATGATGAGTCCATCGTCAACGAAAGAAACTATTTTACAATGAGGGTCATTGGAAAAATAGTACATGAATGGGGAAAGAGAAAGAGTGGTGAGAATGGGGGAAAGAGCAGAGCCCTGGCCAACGCCAACAGAAGTGGAGAATTTAGGGGACAAATTATTGTTCCAAGAGTAAGTTGTGAAACGGTTGCTTAAATAGTCCGAGAAGAAAGAAACGAGGCAAGAGTTGAAACCTTGGCAGCGGAGGGTTGAGATGAGCACACTATGGTTGGTAGAGGGGAAAAATTGCGCTACATCAAAGGCGATGACACTTGTTTTGAGCTTTCGTTTCCATCCTGTGCGGACAAGATGGGTGACATAGACACTGGCATCTTCAGTGGAGCGCTGTATAATACCCCCAAATTGGAGGGGGTGGACAAGGTCGTGTTGGGACGCTTTGAACTGCATCCGGGCAGAGATCATTTTCTCGATGAGCTTGCCAAGAGTGTTGAGGAGGACGATGGGGCGGAACATCTTCGGGGTAGAGTAGTGTGGCTTGTTGGGTTTGGGAATGATGACGGAGGTGGAGTTCTTGAAGTGTTCTGGCCATGTAGAGAATTCGACACATTTGGTGGCAAAAGTGAGGAAGTTGTGGAGGAAGGTGTCGTTGGACATGAGGTGTTTGATGTGAGCCCACGAGAGGTGGTCAGGGCCTGGAGTGGAGGCGTTGGCGCAGGGGTTAAGGGCATCAAATAATTCTGCCTTGGAAAATGGAAGCCAGGGGTGCTCTGGATGGGCGCAAAAGGAATTGATGGCGTCTAAGTCTACCGGGCGCTCTGAAGCGGAATTATAGGAAGAGTCGAGAGTGTGCCAGAGGTCATCTAGTTCGTCACAACTCTTCCCGTTGAAAGTGATGGATTGAGAGGGGGGGAGGTTGCGCTTGCCGATCCAGGACATTAAGTCCCAGGGACAGCAGTCTTCTTCAGCTATGTCCTTGATCTTTTTGTCGAAGAAAAGGCATTTGGCCATGCGGGTGGTGCATCTGAATCTGGCCCAGTTTGACTTGGATTTGTGAGCTTGGAAGGCTCTGAGGGCGGCGGAGCATGTGGGGTTCCACCACGGCTTAGATCGCATGCAGATTTTGATGAGCTTGGCGTTATGTTGCCATTCTTGATCGATGATTTGGGACATAGCTTGAGCATATGAGTGGACATCTTCAATAGAGTTGAAGGTGGGTGGGATGTTTTGAAGACGAACGCCTATAGAGTAGAGGAAGGAGGCTTCCTCCTCTGAGTCACAGGGAATGGTGAATTTTTCGATAAAGGGAAGGAAGGGAGAGGGAGTGGGAAGGGAAGTGAGGAGAGGGCGGTGGTCTGATGTGAATTGCCAGTCATCCCGGACTTGATGGACTGGGCTTTGAGACAGATCATCTGTCATGAAAATTAAGTCAATGATGGAAGGGTGTTTATTACCATCATAAGGGATATGGGTATATTTGAATTGTGATGGCGTAGAGAGGGTGAGACCTAAAGAGCTCATGATATCAGTTAGCAAATCACCACAAGCATTGTGGTGGGTTATATGAGGATCCCATTTGGGAGAATGGGAATTAAAATCTCCTCCGGCACATATGAGACCCTTAGGGAGGAGGGGGATGTGCTGTTCAAGAAAAGAAATAGAGGAATCATCTGAGGGGTCAAAGTAGCAGTTCAAAAAATAAATCTTTTGGGGGAAAGAGAAAGAGATAAGTTGGAAGTCCAGAGAGGAAATGATGTTGGGATGCGAAGTAGGCATAAGGGAATCACAAGATCAATGGATGAAGGTGGCCATCCTTGGATGATCTTCATTTGAAAGGAAAATGCACCAATTGGGGTTGTATGGCATGCCTTTGTAGGGGACTCCTTCAGAGTCGTCAGTGGAGGGGACATTACGAATAATGCTGAAAGGGGGTTCCTGTATACATAGAATGAGAATGTCTTTGAAACGTGGGTCATTAAGAAGAAGCTCAACAAGGGAAGAGGATCGATGGATGTTGAAAAATGAAACAGGAATTGAAGAAATGGAAGAAGGGGCAGGGCAGTTAAGAGGTCCTTTAGACATTAATGGCACCTGAGTTGAAGTCGCACCGATTCTTTTCGGCTTTGAGATCCCAAAGTTTGTTAAGGATCCATTCCCGATCAAATCAGTGGCAGAAGAATGGACATTTGTCCGAGTTCACGTGGTGCTCCTTAGAGTCACATGACAGACAGTTGAAGGAGGCCACGTGTGGACACTCTGTGATGTTAGCAGGGGTGGGAGGGCGGGGGTTAGGGCCAGGTTTGCCGTGGCAACAGAAACCGTCGCGGCAGTGGTTGTCGGTGTGATGGGGGTCTCTGCAGATGGCACACCTGGGGTTGCGTGCCCTGCAGAGATGAGTAGGGTGACCCCACCTCCAGCAGCGGTTGCAAAGAGGGGAGGCCATGTGCATGGAGGCGCCTCGGAAAGTACAGACTCAGTTTTCAAATAGGAGGGTGTGGTTAATAAGGGATTTGGCTCTGGTGGCTGACTGGGAGTCCCAGAGGTCGAAAAAGAGGAGAGCGGAATCAGAATGAGGAGAGACTCTGTGGAAGCAAGGTTTGCCGATGAGATGTTGGATCATCTCATGGTAGGGGGAGTTCTCGATGACTTCTTTGAAATCGTCAGAGACATGGGGAGTGCCATTGGGACGGAAGTAGGGAAGGTTGGTCAGCTTGACGAATGACTTGGACATGGGGAGGGAGGGGATAACTGCATCTCTGATCTCCTGGGTGGTGAAAGCGGACCTGTTAGAGTCCGTGATGCCCTTCTTGATGATGAGGAGCTCCTCATCTGTCGTGACTTGGTTCATGGAGAGCCAGAGGGTCCTATCATTGGATTTAGCTGACTCGATTTTAAGGAGGAAGCCCTTTTGGTATAGGGCATTGTTGCAGCACCATACCATGAGGTCAAGGGAGGTGAGCATAATGGGTTTGAAAATGTCATTATAAGGAATGACAATGTTCTTGCGTGATGGGCCTTGGGTGGCCTTGGGGGAGTTGGAGGGGCGGGAAGAGGAGGGAGGAGAAGATTTGGGGGCAGGCGATTTGATGTCTCCTGCATTGCAAAGGAAGTTAATGATGTCGACCAGTGACATGGAGGGGAATTGATTTTGAAGAGCTGCATACTTCTGCAACTCATCCACTTTGAGGGCCAGTTGAGAGACTGCCTTGGAGTACGATGATCTCTGGGTGGAGGGAGAAGGCACGCCTGACCTGTATTGGGGTTTGGTGGCCTTGTTGATTGGGGGAGGAGTGGAGGAAGGAGGGGAGGGACAGGGAGAGGTGGATTGTGGGTCCTTAGGGGGGAGGGCGGGGGCTGCGATAGGCTTACGCTGCTGTTTGGGAGCCACTACTGCTTTACAAGGTGCCCAGCATCTGACTTCAGACCAACCCTTAGGGTTAGGGTCAGTGTTCGCATCACAAACTGGGTTTGTGACAGCGGGAGTGGTAGTTTGGGCAGGGGGAGGGAGCATGTCAGTATCAATAATAGAGGTAGAGGACTCACCAGGCTTATTGGGATCAGCAGGTGGTAGATGTGAGATGGCGATTGCTCATGCAGTGTCCCTATTGAATTGCAAATCTGAGCCTTGGAGTATCCCAGAGGTGTCAGGGGGGGAAAGAGGGGAAGAGCCCTGGAGTATCCCAGAGGCATCTTTGGGGGATGGGGAGGACACTGCCGGTGCCTTTTCAGCCCGGCGTTCTTGGTGATGCCCGGTTGACATGGGCGTGGGAGTGGGTGACAGCGTGTGGGTGGGCAGGAATTGCATAGAAATGGTGTCATAGAGACGCACTGTGTGGTTGTTAAAAGGAACAGATTTGTTCCGAAGTTGCTCAGATTGAGCAATGGTTTGCATTGTATGGATGAGGGAAGAAGTACCCTCGAATGTAGAAAAATCTCCTCCATTGTTGGCCCAGGATGAGAGCCAACTGGAGGTATAAGAGAGTAGCACTGTGAGTAGGCTGAGCGCTTTGGGGTCTGAGACGTTAGTGACATCGATGTCACTGAAAATGTCACAAAGTGAAGAACGGATCACTGACCAATCTGTTCTGCAGGATGCAAGGCCTTTGCCTTGAGGCTGGTTGTTGACTGGGGGGGAAACGGGCGTGAAAGTAGGTAGAGTAGGGAGGGGGTCAGAGGGTTGGGATTCATCCCAAGCTGTTCCGGGAGTCAGGGGGACAAAGCCATAAGAGGAGGCGATGGCCTGAGCAGGAGAGAGAACCCTATGGGAAGATGGGGCAATTTCAGGGGAAAGGTCGATTCCTTCACGACTAGGTGCAATGGACTGGGTGATAGACTTGGGAGTAGAGGTGCCTTGGGATTGGTCCTCGTTTATTTCATGTGAGGAGACAGACACAGCATCATCATCTTCTCTTAATTTCATACTCTTTTCTAGTCGATTAGAAAGAGAATGGTCGGTAGAGTAGGAGCGTTTAGCTCCAATAGAAGGAGAAGGTGAGGGAGGTTTCCTAAGGAAGTCTTCAGAGACCTGAAAGTCATTAAACAGAGGGACTGAAGCCTCTCGAGGAAGAGTGGGGTTGGGCGCTACACTGGCGCTTGAACAATGATGACCGAGGCAGAGCGATTTGACACTTGGAGCGGCTTTCTTTAGACTACCAAAGAGGCCACTAGACTCCTTAGTATCTTTCATAGCGATTTAGAACAGAAATGTGTATTCCTTGTACTATGAATAACCTGGCCACTGAGACGAATGTGGTGGTTACTGAGAAAGGAAGGTGCTCATCTCCTGGTTCTGGAGCTGGTGGGTTCCAACTTCTCAGATCAGTGAGTACATCAGCTGTGCTTGGATAACCAGTGGCCTGGGTGAGGGAGGTAGTGGTCTGGTAGACATTACTCAAGGGGTTATATGGATTGGAGATATTGGGCAGATTTCCAGATGTTCATGAGTCCAACACTCAATGGTGTTGTCTCAAAGAATCACAATCTGGGTTCCTCTGGGGAGCAGTGGCAAGGGCTTGTTGAAGGAAATTCTGATAGTTTTCATCTTCTAGAACAGTTGTTGTGTGGTTTGGAAGACTGGTATGCAGTGGATTGGAGGTAGGTGTTGTAGATGTCAGATGACTGAATGAATGTTGATGGAATGGGTTGGTGCCAGTGATTGGGGATGGTTTGCTCTGGATAGTAGTGAACTCGAGGTGGTCTGAGGGAGACATCATGACATAGTTGCCATCAGATCCTCTGGTCAGAGAGTCTCCATGGAGGAGCTCTGTGAAGCTATCTGTTCTGGATGTCACTGGCTCAATGGTGGCATAATCATTGACAGAGAAGGAGCTAGCATTTGACATGAGTGTTTTTAGAGGTGGTGGATCTTTGGAACAGGGGAATGAAATGTCTCTTTTTATATTCTACCAAGGTCTTTGAAGTGTTTCTTGTCAAGTTTTCTTCATCTTCCCAAGTGTTGTCCAAATTCAGATAACCTTTCCAGTGGATGAGATAGGCAATTCAGCTTTGGCAAATTCTGTGGTTAATAATAGATTTGATTTTGTACTCTTCTTCTCTGTCCATTAATTCCAGTTGAGAAGGTTCAGGTTTGGAGATATTCTAGTCAGTCTTTTTGTATCATTTCAAGAGAGAGACATGGAATGTGGGATGAAGTTTCCATGCAGTAGGAAGGGCAAGTTTGTATGCAAGTGGCTCTTTTCATTTCTTGACAGTAAAGGGGCCATATCTTCTAGGACAAATCTTTGCTTTCTGTTCTTGCAGAGGGAGGTTTCTAGTGTCTAACCAAACTTTGTCACCTGTTTTGTATGTCTCTGTTCAAGGTGTTCTTCAGGCAATCATTTGTTTAGCATTTTCCTTCATGACTTCTGTAGCATTACATTGGGACTGATCTATATCAAGTAATTATTCATTCAAAAGCAGGGGCATTGGTTCGGATGAGGAGTTCAGGGATAGAGGGAGGATTGTATCTGTAGAGAAGCTTGAATGGTATCTTCTTGTTTCTGGCATGTGTGGTTGAGTTATACTTGTATTTGAAATGTGATAGTTTGTCTGCCCATAATTTGGGGTCTCTGTAGCAGTATTTCAAAAGGTATACTTCAAGTTCCTGGTGTGAGCATTCTGTGGCTCCATCAGATTGAGGGTGATAGGCAGTGGATAATTGTAAATTGATTCCTAGAGTGGAATAAAATGCTTTGGCAGCCTTTCCTGCCCATTGTAGATCTCAATCTGCTATGATTGAGGCAGGAATTCCATAGCATGGATAGAAGTGCTTTGTAAGCAAGGTGGCTATGTCTTCAAAGGTCACTGTTTTCATAGTTGGTAGTACCAGTATCCCCTTTATAAGTCTGCAGTCCACCATGGACAATATAGCATTGTAACCTTTGGTGGTCTCAGGTAGACCTGTGACAAGGTCCATGGACATGTCGGCAAAGGGACATAATGATGGTGATGGTTCTAGGAGGTGAAGGGAAGGGTGGTTGGGTCTCCTGTCAATATTAAATTGTTGACAGATATGGCAGCCTGTAACATAATTTCGAATGAAGTCTCAAAGGCCTGGCTGATCAGTTTCTGTGTGGACTTGGTGAATTGTTTCATCAATGCCTGGATGTCCTGCTGAATGGTGACCATGATGTCTCACAAGGATCTCACATTTTTCATCTATTGATGGCTGTGTTGTGAAGTGTGATTGTGATGCAGTCTGGAGTGATGGTGGTGAAGGTGGAGTGTTGTCTGATGTGATAGCATTGACAAAGAGTTCTTTTGGAAGAAGGATTCTGTCAAGGTTCTCTTTCAACTTGTTGACTTCATGGTCTGGTCATCTAGAGAGTGCATCAGCAACTGGTATCACCTTGCCTAGATAATGTTTGATGCAGAACTTGTATTCCTGCAATTCAACCCAGGTTCATATGTGTCATTTTGATAGTTTTCTGGCATCTTGCCAGTGTCAGAGGTTATTGTGATCTGATTGAACTTCAATTTCGTAGGGAGCAGAATGTAGGTAGTGGTGCCATTCATCAAAGGCTTGCTTGATTGCTAGGAGTTCCTTATTAGGAGTAGCATAGTTTTGCTCTGTTGGGGTTAATGACTTTGATCAGAATGCACAGGGATGTTCATTTCCATTGTCATCTTTTTGGATAAGTACTCTGCCAGTGGTATAATCAGAAGTGTCAGTCTTGACAATGAAGAGTCTGGACATATCTGGTGTACAAAGGAGAGGTTCTTTCTGGAAGGTCTCCTTTAGGGCAATGAAGGCTTGCTCTGCAGCATCATTCCATTTGAAGTTCTGGTTCTTTTAGAGGAGTGTGTTGAGAGGGGTGCATAGGTGGGAATAATGATGTATGAATTTCCTATAAAAGTTAGTGAAGCCAATGAATTTCCATACATCTTGGACACATTTCAGTCTGGGCCAATCTTTGATGCCAGCCAGTTTGTCTTTCAACATTCTGACCTGGTTATGAGAAATATTCATACTGAGGTATTCGACAGATGTCTGTTTGAATTTACACTTCTTGGGTTTAATGTAGAGATCATTCTCTCTTAGCCTCTTCAGAACTTCATGAGTTTCTTTTCACAAAGAAGAGAGGTCATCCAAGAAAATAAGGATATCATCCATGTAGACAATGACTGCAGTGCATCTGGGCTTGTCTATCAGGTCACAAAAGATGTGGTCCATCATTGCTTGGAATGTGGCCAGGCTATTTGTCATTTCAAAGAACATGATGTTCAGTTTGAAAAGACAAAAAGGGGTTTGGAAGGTGCCTTTCCATTGGTCACCTTCTCAAATGCGGATATTGTTATATCCTGCACAAATATTGAGAGTAGTGAAATACTTGGCACCTTTGAGGCAATCAAGTATCCCAGAAATAGAAGGAATAGGATATGCATTCTTCACTGTGAACTGGTTTAAATGTCTGTAATCCTGAATGGGTTGCAGCTTCCCATCTTTCTTTGATATGAAGAAGAATGGTGTGGCTTGCAGGCTTTCAGATTTCCTGATGTAACCTTTTTATTGGTTATCATCTAAGAATTACTTTAACTCTAACAGTTCATTGTCTGTCAAGTGGTACAATTTAGCTGCTTCAGGTTTAAAGTCTGGTTTTAAGTCAATCTTGTGATCATATGGTCATGAAGGAGGATATCTTTCTGATTCCTTTTCACTGAATAGGTTTAGGTAATCCCAATAATGCTTTGGGACAATGTCTTTCAGATCTACAGACTTCTTTGAGCCATGGTATGCCTGATAGGACTTCTGTGCTTCTGAGATCTTGGTATTGATCTCTAGAGTGGCATGTACTAGATCAAGCTGTGCTTCATAGTCAAGTCTAGCTCTTCTGTGGATGGAATGTGGAACATTCACAGTTGCCTTTTCAACTAGCTGGATATGATTGATCTGGATCTCATTTTTGGTATCAATATTTATAGTAGAGATCTTAGATCTCCTGGTTTGCCATCAAAAGGTACATTTTGTCCAATTGATGTCAGGGTTGTGTTTTTTGAGAAATGGGAGGCCAATGATCATTGGTTGCTCTCCAATTTCTGCAACATAGCAAGTAATGTCTACATCATGATTATCTATGTGTAGCTGCAATTCTGCTTGTGCAGTAATGGCATGGCCTATGTTCATAGTACCATTGATGTTTCATACTGGTATGGGTCTGTTCAAGGGTATCATTCTTAACCCAAGCCATTGAATAGTCAAGGGAGAGACAAAATCTCCTTGTGCTCCACTATCTAGTAGCAGATATATGGTGGCAACTGTGGAAGAATTTAAATTCTTTAGTATGGCTGGAATATACAGAGATTTGTTGTTGGTCAATGCTGTCAAGCAGACTTCAGCTATCATCAGCTCAGTAGAAGAGTGGGTAGTTGAAGTCTGATCTGAGTTCAAATCTGTAACCAGTACAGGAGTTTCTCTAGATAGCTTTCTACTTTGTATTTTATGAGTGAGATATTTCTGAGTGGTCCAATGGGAATCATAATGGTTCTGTATATCAAAAGGAGGTTCAAAGTCCATGCTAGAATTTGAAAGTGTGGGAGGACTCAGAGGTGTTGCCTCTACTCTGGTCCTTGTGGAAAAGACTGTTGTTCTTCTTTAATGATCTTGGCCATTGCATGATTGGCTAGTTCATTCTGATCTTCAGCAGTCATTTTGGTGAATGCAACCTTGATTGCATTAAGGGTGTTTAAACGGGGTGGGGAGGTGTTAGAAGAGGAAGAAGGACATGGTTGGCTTGATGAAGAGAAGGAAGTCAAGGCCAAAGGCCAAGAGGAGGGTTGTTTTCCTTTCTAGAACTGCCTCTAATTCATTGGAGATTGTTGGTTCTTGCAAAGAGGGCATAAGTGTGCCCAGTGGTCCATTTTACCACAGGTGATACATGCTCTGCATTTCATTTGGTCTTGTTGTCAATCAGTCAGGATAGTGTTTACTGATATGCCTTGCTTAGCATAATCATCTTCTTCATCTGAGGAGAAGTTGGGGACTTCATCTTCATCTCCAGAAGAGAATTCTTCAAGGATGTCAATGTCCATTGGTTCACCTGGTGGGAGTCAGTGCTCTTTGTAGATGAACTTGTCTCGAGGTGCATCATTAAAGGCATCATTAAAATAGGATAGTTGGGAGGAAGGGCCTCTGCCAGTTTTGCACATCTGGTATTGCTGGAAGTTGTTAACTATCCTAGCAACATTGGCTTGCCATTGGGCATAGGTAGTCAGAGGTTGAGTCATTAAATAGAGTTGTCACTGTACCCAATCAGGAATAGAGTTGACATAGAGATGAACTTTGTGATCATTGTCAGTGATGTTTGCCTGACTCAAGAGGTAGGTAAACATTTGATTGAAAACAGTGATGTTGGTCTTGGAAATATTGAGATGAGCACATCGAAGTTTTTCTGTAGCTTGCATTGCTTCAATCTTTGGTTTGAAGTGATCTTCAAGTCAGATATTGAAATCATTCCAAGTGCCATACTCATAGGTGTTGCTGGTAGTGTTCCACTTTTCTTTCATAAAAGCATTGTGGAATCCAGCAGCATTGCCTTTAGTCATGTATTGGAGGGTGTAGAGAATTTTCTTTCTGTCATTGATGTTATTCTGCACATTTTGAAATGCAGCTTGATGATCATTGAAGATAAGTCAAAGTTGATCTTGGAAAGTTTGGAAGTTGTGAGGTTCACCATCAAATAGTTGAATCTTCAGGGCTTTGGGAGCAGCCATGGCTGCATTCTGTTGACAAGCAGGTAGTCTATGAGGTGGATTCAGAGGAGGAGGTGGAGATGGTGGTTGATTAAATGGAGTTGAGGTTGATGATGTAGTACCTGGTACTCTTGGTATTGGATGAGTCAGTCTCCATGGGGGTGTCTGATTGATAGGTAACTCTGGCCTCTGTGTCTCTGTAGTAGATTGGCTCTGTGGTATAGTATCAGTCAGCATTGGGGTTTGGGATGAAGATGACAGTGACTTGTTGGTTCCAAAGGTATCTAAGGTTTGGGTAGTGGGTGCTGAGTGTGAAGTTTGCATCTCTGGGAACCTTGAGGAAGGCCATGTATCTGGCCCTAGCCACAAGTGCTGAGATAGGGGCAAAGGTGTATCGATCTGGGTCTTGGGTTGTACACTCATCACAGATGCAAATGTAGAATTCTGTGATTCTGACTGCTCAGTTAGTGATGTGGTACACCTGTGTGAAACAGTTCAGGTAGTGTTCTCAGGAATTAGTTCTGGGGTGGATGGTCGAGTTGAATGATACAATGGTGGTTTGATAGTTTAGAACTGTTGCAGTGGATTTGAGGGTTCTGACTCTCTGGTAACTGTCTGCTCTGCTGAAGGGAAGGTGGTTGAGGTAGTAGTTAAGGGAGGGGGTACTGTTGTAGTTGTGTGCTGTTGATAGCTCAAATGGCATTCAAAAGCTCTAAGGAGTGCTTCAGTTTGATTGATTTCTTGAGGGGAACCTGTCCAGTGGAGATGTAGACTCTGAGCTTGCTTGGCTTGTTGGAAACATTCTTCAAACTGTGTGAAGAGAGTGGGATGTTTGACAAAGGTGGGGAGAGTCTCAAACTGCCAGCTATGCTGAAGCTTGTAGTGAAGGAGGATGTCAATGTCTTGGTAGACACCTAGTGGAGATTCAGGAAGTTCTGCTTCACCTTCCCATGAGTAACAGAGGGTGTAGTAGACTCCTAGTAATTCTCATTTTGTGTAGGATTTTCCATCAATAAGGATTATGTTCTCTGTACTGTGGGTGTAATTGTCAAGTCAATTTCAAAAGTTGCTCTTGGAGTGTGCTCTCTAAAGGAGGTTTTGGAGTTCTACAAAACAGGAGTCAGAGAAAGGTCAGTAGGAAGGAGGAGGGAATCAGGGATACGGATTGGATGGTGTATACCTGGTAATAGGTGGGGGTAGACAAGACATGTTGGATGACAGTCTGGACAAAAGGTCAGAGGGTGCTCCACTGAAGTTATCTTGCAGGAGACTTTGGCCAAGGATGCTCCACTGAAATTATCTTGCAGGAGACTTGGGTCAACTCATAGCCATGAGGATGAAAGAGAAGGTAAGGAGTGGAAGTGTAGCTTTATAATTCTGTTATGTAGAGACAGTATGGATGTTGTCTCAGTGTGGAGAGATACTGTCCTAAGACAACCCAACACTATTAAGTTCCTGAAGCAGAATGCCCATCCATTCTCCTGAGAGAACTAGAGGCTGGTTGGAAATCTTGCAGGGACTGCCTAGGGAGAGGTACAACTTGTAAGGTCACAGGCTACTCTATAGGTTTAGCTGTTATGCCAGTTATCCTGTTGAGGCAGGTAGAGCTCTCATGTGGCAAGAAGATAGAGCAGTAGACAGACCTGCTATTCTCATGCTATGTACAAATGATTGTAAAGCTAAGCTCTACTTACTTTACAAGCTATCTAAATACAAGAATGATTGCTATTCTACATGTCCATATTGAGACACTTGTAGTTACTTTGGTGTTCTAATTATACTAGACCAAGCCTGAGGTAAGATGAGATCTACAGAAGGTGGACTATTATTATACAAGGTATCACCAAGCCCAAGTACTAAACATAGTATGGCTTCAGAAGATCTGAGGTGAAACCAATGATTGAGGCATGAGTTGCAATGAGGCAAGTGGCAAGTCACAAGATGGCAGAGAGGCTAGATGTTGAGGAGAATGAGAGATAGGCCAGAAAAGGAGAAGGACAATGTGGATGATGACAGAGACAAGAGGAGTGTAACACCAGATGACTGTATAAATCACGAAAAAATAATAATAAAATTTCACAGACTGCTGAGACTATGGAATAGAATGGTTTGGGACTATTGGAGTGGCTGAAGGAGAATATTCAGCTAGCATATACATGTACACTAAATGACTGTATAAATTACGAAAAAATAATAAAATTTAAGGATTACTGGGACTGTAGATAGGGCTACTGGAGTGAGTGAGGAATAACTGTTGGAGCTTTTAAGGTGGATGTTCAGCCAGTATACATGTAGATTAGATTACTGTATAAATTGTGAAAACAATTATGAGAATATAAGATACCAGTACCATGTTGGAATGACTGAAAGAGATGAAACTGGGATGTTTGGGATGATTGAAGGAGATGAGACTGGATGGCTTAAGATGGCTATAGGAGGTGAAACTGGACTACTTGGGATGACTAGGGGAGATGGAACTGGGCTAGATAGAATGAGTATAGTAGATGAAACTAGGTGACTTGGGATGACTAGAGGAGGTGAAACTGGACTATATAGTATGATTAGAGTAGATGAAACTAGGCTATTTGAGATGGCTATTTGAGATGACTACAGGAGATGAAACTAAGTGACTTGGGATGACTAGAAGAGATGAAACTGAACAGCTTAGAATGACTGCAGGAAATAAAACTGGGATACTTGGCATGACTAGAAGAAATAAAACTGGGCTATTTGACATAACTGATGGGGTGATGGCCTGGGAATTATTTGATGCATCAGCTGCTTGGGCATATTTAGCCAGCATATATGTACTCTAGGTGACTGTATAAATCATGAAAAAATAATATAAAAATTAAGGATTACTGGGACTATGGATAGGACTACTGGAATGAATGAGGAATGACTGTTGGGGCTTTTAGAGTAGATATTCAGCAAGTATACATGTTGGTTAAATGACTGTCTAAATTGTGAAAAAAATAAAAAATAAGATGCTAGGACCACAGACAGAAGAACTCGGGACTACTGGAGTGAGTGAGAGATGGCTGTTGGGGCTTTCAGCTAGCATACATGTACACTAGATCAAATTATACATGGATAGAACAACTTGGGGTTGTTAGAGTGAGTGAAACTGGATAACTTGGGATACTAGAGTAGATGATGGATGAAGCTGAGTGAGCCAGGATAACTAGAGTCTAACTAAACTAGAGGGTGAAACTGGCTAACTAGATGATGAAAGAATGACTAGAGAAGAAGGCTGGGCCACTGGAGATGACTGGAGGAGATGAAACTGGATGACTTAGAGTAACTAGGATATATGAAATTGAGTGACTTGGGGTAACTAGAGTAGATAGATGTTACAAGGTTTCTTCTTTGGCTAGATGATGCCTAAGTCAGAGCCTATCCTTGTAAGAGAGACAAGCAGAGGTCCTAGTCCTATACAGGTCAGTAGGAGCTGCTCTGTTTAACCTCAGGTGGCTGTTCACATTGTCTCTAGGCAGTGAACTTGTACAGATTGCACACTCCATAGGACAAGACATTGACAAGAAGCCTGAGAGGAAAAGCTATCTTCAAGGGTGAAGAGATGTAGACTTTAACAGGCTATGGATGTTTGAGGAGATATCACACACTCTAAGAAGAGGTAACACATGTTAAGATTAGACTTGCTAATCTACATGTCCAGGTGGGGTACATATACAAGTCCAAGTGACTACTTTAGGAAGTAGATCAATTGTAGCATAGAGGGTGAATAAGAGGAGAGAAGTGCATAAACAAGAAAACATAAGGCATAAGATGAAAGTCTGCAGGAGTGAACATATTTGATGCAGCACAAATACAATAGAGAGGTCAAAACTTATATCTGGTCCTAAGAATAGAAAATGTCTAAGAATAGAAGTGGTAAGTTTAGTGTTCATCACAGATTGTCATTGCAAGGGAAGTAAAACCAGCACACTTCATCTACCTTCTCATACATTTCCCAATCAAGCATCTGGCAGAGCTCTGTTGTTTCCTGCTACAAGCTAACCATCATCCATTTCATCAAATCCCATTCCTCATAAGATTGTTCCTCAGTCTCTTCAGTCTCCTCAGTGATCTCAGAGTCTGCAATATTCATAACAATAGAGCTGGGTGATGGGAAATGATTGCAATGAGTGAAACTGGATGACTTGGAGTAACTATATGAAACCAAGTGACTTGGGATGATTAGAGTAGGTGAAACTGAGTAGCTTGGGATAACTAGAGTAGATAGGGCTAAGTAATGAGAGATGGCTGCAATAAGTGAAACTGGATGAAACTGAATAGCTGGGTAGGTGAAACTGAGTAGCTGGAAATAACTGGAGCAGATAGGGCTAGAGATGACTGCATTGAGTGAAAAACTGGATGACTTGGGGTGGTTGGATGAAACTGGGTAACTTGGGGTGACTTAGATTAGGTGAAACTGAGTGGCTTGGGATAACTGCAGTGATAAGGCTAGGTAGTGGGAAATGACTGCAATGAGTGAAACCAGATGACTTGGAGTGACTGGATGAAACTGGGTAACCCAGGGTGACTGAAATAGATGAAATTGAGTGGGCTTAGGATAACTGGGGTAGATAGGGCTGGGTAATGGGACATGACTGCTATGAGTAAAACTGGATGACTTGAGGTGACTCAGTGGGACTGGATAGCTTAAGATGACCAGAGTAGATGAATCAGAGTGGCTTAGGATAACTAGAGTAGATGAAACTGAGTGGCTTAGAGTGACTAGAGTAAATGAAGCTGAGTGGCTGGGAATAACTGGAGTAGATAGGGATGGATGACTTGGAATGAATAGAGTGAATAGAACTAGAAACTCTGAATTAGATTTGTATGGAGAAATAGCAATCATGAATCATCCCAAGCTCAAGCTGATAGGCTGAAGGTCCAGAGTGCAGATCTTCAATGACTTCATTTGAGAATTCCAAATTAGATTTTTATATAGAAATCAGATAATGTTAACAACATGGGTAATATAAACTGAGAAATGATATAATCTTGAACCCTGAATTAGACTAGAGGAGATGAAACCAGGATACTTGAGATGAACAAAGGAGATGAGACTGGGTGACTTGGTATGACTAAAGGAGATGAAACTGGAATACTTGAGATGACTGGAGGATTAAGTGGCATGATGGGAGAAAATGAAACTGGGATACTTGAGATAACTGGAGGTGATGAAGGTGAGTGATTTGAAGTAACTAAAATACATTATGCTGTTGAATTAGATTGTGCTTTGAACTCTGAATTAGATTGAGTAAAGAGTGCCAATGTTACAGACTTCACTTTGTGCCCATTAAACTCTCGGAGCCTTGGTTACAACCTGGATTCTGTGGATTGTATTCAGTTTAACCTTTCTTCCCTTTCTGTCAGACCCTTCCCCTTGCAAATACTTTTATCTGTCCTTGTTCTTTCCGTCATTTTCCTTATCTGATCTCCTTATCCGATTATCTTGTGTTTTTCCATTTATCCGTGGCTTTACCCTTTACCCTTGATTATCTCTCGCTTATCTTGGTTTCTCCGTTATCTGATGTTTCACTTCCGCCCCCATCCTATTGGATGTCCGGATGCTTTGCGGACGGACTCCTTATTCTGGTATCTTCACTGTGGTTATCAGTTCACATGTTTCTGGTATTCTCCTTTGAGTAGTTACTATTGTTTCTTGCTTAACTACTACTCTCCGGACTTTATCCTGACTGCTAGTATATAAGTAGGATCACTACCGTTTGTAGTCCTCAGTCAGAATATCAACTTAGATCTTTCTCCTCTCTCCTGCTTGTCCGCTACAAGTCCGCCCCTCGGTCTGGGCTTGTCCTGTCTTCGTCCGTTCTCTGTCCACTCATCCACTTGAGTCCGTAGTTGGTCAAGTGAGGCCACCACGGTATCAGAGGGGTGCAACACATAAGTTGAAGCCAAGGCCTCGACCCCGTGTCCGCGCATGTCTGCCCTTGGCCGCCCGTGGTCCACCCCTGTCCGGAGTCAGTTCTTAACAGTATATTCTGACTCAGACCTCTGGTATCGTTCCAAATTTTTATGCCATCTACAACACATAGTGCTGCACGAGCTCAAGGAATCACCATTCCAGAACCTGTTCTCCCCTGCACAAATCGTGAATTCTCTTCAACTCCCGCTCCATATCAATTTTCTTCCACCATGTCTTCTATGGTTACTGCCAAGTCCAGAACTCAAACCCAAACCTCTGCTGGGTATTCACAAGAAAATTCCGGTGGCCCTCTGGACCCCGGAGATGAGGGTGGTGGTGGTGGCAATGACCCTGGTGAGGACGATGATGAAAATCAAGACCCCCAGGAAATGTTAGCCAATGCTCTTGGCCGCCTCTCCCATACCCTCTGTTCCTTGGAGCATAGCAACTCCGTTGGCCCAGCAAATCCCTCTTGTGTGAAGGTCCGAGAACCTGACACTTTCGACAGTTCGGACCCTCTCAAAATCCGCCAATGGGTCTTCCAGTGCCGCCTCTATTTCACTTCAAATGCACATCAGTTCGCAGAAGATTCTTCCAAAATCTGCTTTGCTATCACGTATCTGTCTGGCACTGCTCTCGACTGGTTCCAAACCATTCTCAGGTCCAAAGACCTTGATTGGTCCAACCACAAGCTTCTCAATAACTGGGAAGTCTTTGTCAGAGAAATAGAAACCCGTTTTGGACTTGCAGACCCCACCAGAGAAGCCACTGAAGAGCTGGACTCTCTCCGGATGGCTAGTAACCAACCCATCCTCAAATATGACCTCGAGTTCAACTGCCTGGCTAGTTTGGTCGGGTGGCCAGACTCGGTCCTTTGCCATCGTTATTATAGGGGTCTTCTGGATCATATTCAGGACTTGATTGCCACTCGGGCGGAGGGTAAGCCCAACTCCTTGGACAAAATGAAGAGGGTCGCTAGTCTTATTGACCAATGTCACTGGGAGTGGCAGCACGAGCATAAGCATCATAGTGACCGCTCTGCGCAGCCCCCAAGGAACAACCCTAATCAGAAGAAACCCAGCAATTTGTCCAACAACAACAATAATCAGAAGCCTAACTCGTCCTCCACCAAATCCCCTCCCAATTCTTCTCAGTCCGGGAACACTCCGAAGTCATCTCTGGGCAATAAACTTGGCCTGAATGGCAAGCTCACCCCTCGGGAACGCCAACATTGCTTTGACAACAACCTCTGTATGTTCTGTGGTGATGCTAACCATTGGGTAAACAACTGCCCATGCAAGGTGTCTGGATCCGGTCCTCCACTGGGTCCATCTGCCTCTAATCAGAAGGCCAAAGGTCGGCAGGCTCAAGCCCAAGCTGAGGTTCCAGCGAAGAGCCCCTCTCCTTTGAATCCCCCATCAGGTTCGAAAAAATAGAGGGCGGTCCTCAGGACTCTGCACAGACTGGGGACCATGTTGAACTCGTCTGTGCTACAGAGAGTTTCCGACTCAACACGTCCGCTCTTTCCAACCCTCATGCTCTTCACGTTCCCCTTTCTTCTCCATCTTTCGCTCCTTCGTCCACCTCCGATCTGCCTTTGTCCAATGGTACTGTGACTGCCTTGGTGGATAGTGGTTCCACACATTGCTTCGTTGATTCTTCCCTTGTTCATGATTGCTCGATTCCTATGTTCCATGTTGCTCCTGTAGAACTTCAACTTTTTGACGGCTCTTCAAACTCATATATAACTGAACTAGTGAAAATCCCTGTTACATTTCCTACTGGTGAATCAATGACTTTGGACTTCTACGTCACTCGGTTGGACTCGTCTTGCTCTGTGGTTCTTGGTCACAACTGGCTCACCCGCTACAATCTGTTGATTGACTGGGTCTCAAACAGTATCTCTTTCTGGCCACAGCAACAAGTCTTTCCAACCCCTGCTCCGACTCTCCGCGCCGTGCTTTCTTCTGCATTTCCGGTCCATCCAGATCTGCCTTCCTCCACTTCTGATCAAGTCCCTCTGTCCTCTACATCTGATCAAGTCCCTCTGTCCTCTACATCTGATTCCTCCGCTCTGTCCGATTCACCTCTGCTCCGTCCTCATATCAGCCTGATTGGTGCTGCAGCTTTCCTGTGTGCATCTCGTCTTCCTGGTTCAGTTCCCTTTACTTTCAGCATCCATTCTCCATCTGTCTCCGCTGGGTCCGCTCAGCCCTCCGAGCCCATCGATCTGTCAAACGTTCCCTCAGAGTATCACGAATTCACCGATGTCTTCAGCAAGGTCTGTGCAGATACGTTGCCTCCGCATCATCCATATGACCTTAAAATCAATCTGGAAGAGGGTGCTAGTCCTCCTATCAGGACCATTTACTCTCTATCTCAGGTTGAGCTGGAAGCATTAAGGGAATTTATCGATGAACACTTGTCCATCAGCTTCATTCATCCATCAACCTCTCCGCATGGTGCTCCAGTTCTCTTTGTCCACAAGAAAGATGGTTCTCTCTGCCTTTGCGTCAACTTCTGTGGACTCAACAAGATCACCAAGAAAGACTGTTATCCCCTTCCCCTGATTTCCGACCTCCTTGATTCTCCTCGCAAAGCTTGCATCTACACCAAGATAGATCTCTGTCATGCCTACCATCTTGTCTGGATAGCTGAGGGAGACAAGTGGAAAACCGCCTTCCAGACCCGCTATGGGTCCTTTGAATGGATGGTTATGCCATTCGGACTCACCAACGCTCTGGCAGCCTTCCAGCGTTTCATGAATGACATTTTTGGTGATCTACTAGACGTATGTGTCACTATCTATCTTGATGATATTCTGATCTACTCGGATGACATCTCCCAACATAAACAACATGTCTGGGAAGTCCTCCATCGGCTCCACAAGCACAGCTTGTACACGTGAGTGGACAAGTGTGAGTTCCATTCAGAAGCAGTCAAATACCTTGGTTACATCTTGTCCCTGGACGGTCTCAAGATGTCCAAAGACAAAGTCAAGATCATTCAAGATTGGCCCGAGCCAAAGAAAGTCAAGGACATTCAGTCCTTCCTAGGTTTCGCTAACTTCTACCGCCATTTTATTCATGGTTATTCTGACATTGTAGTTCCCCTGACCCATCTCACCCGTAAGGGTGCTCCCTGGAACTTCACGGCAGAGTGTCGCGAAGCATTTGAGGTGCTCAAAAAGGCTTTCACCACGGCTCTGGTCTTGACTCACTGGATTCCAGACTCTCAGATTATCATTGAGACAGATGCATCGGACTACGCCCTGGCTGCCATTCTTTCCATTATCGCTCCTGACAGTGACATCCATCCCATTGCTTTCCATTCCTGCACTTTCAATGCGTCTGAATCTAACTATGATACTCATGACAAGGAACTTCTGGCCATCTTCGAGGCTTTTCGTGTCTGGCAACACTATCTTGAAGGCTCCGCCTTACCCATTGATGTGGTCACTGATCACAAGAACCTTGAGTATTTCTCTACTACTAAAGTTCTGACTCGTCACCAGGCTCGTTGGTCAGAGTACTTGTCACAGTTCAATCTCGTCATCCGCTTCTGTCCTGGATGCCTCGGGACTAAACCGGACGCTTTGACTAGACAATGGGACGTCTATCCTAAAGGGGGGAATAATGGCTATGCCACGGTAAATCCTCACAACTTTAGACCTGTCTTCACTCAAGAGCAACTTGCAGCCTCTGTCTGGGCCACCTCCCTCTTTTCCCCTTCCCTCCAAGTGGCCATGGTCCTTGACTACGAGCAGCTCCATTCTGACATCCTTTCCGCTCTTCCTTCCAATTCCCTTGCCACTGAGCATATCTCTAACCCCCAAGGTTGCTGGTCCATGGATTTGGACGGTTTCCTCTGCCTTGACAGCCGCATTTACATCCCTGATTCTAATGACCTCTGCTTGCGAGTCCTCCAGTACAAGCATGATCATATGCTTTCCAGACACTTCAGTCAGAACAAGACTCTAGAGTTGGTCCGCCGTGACTACACCTGGCCAAATGTCCACTCCTTCGTCAAGGACTTCTGCAAAAGCTGCGTAACCTGTATGCGGAGCAAGTCACAACATCATCGGCCGTACAGAAACCTCAAGCAACTCCCTATCCTGGATTGCCCTTGGCATTCCATCTCTATGGACTTCATTGAGAAGCTCCCCAAGTCCTCCGGCTTTGATACCATCCTTGTAATCATTGACCGTCTCACCAAGCAAAGCATCTTCATTCTGACTCACGACACCATTACCTCCACTGAACTCGCCCGCCTATTTGTCCTCCATGTATTCTCGAAGCATGGTGTCCCCTCTCATGTCACATCCGATCACAGCTCCGAATTCATCTCGCACTTCTTCCAGTCCTTGGGCAAGGCACTGGAGATGAAGCTGCACTTCACATCCGGATATCATCCAGAAGGCAATGGACAGACTGAGTGGATGAACCAGACGCTCGAACAATACCTCCAAGTATATTGCAATTATCAGCAGGACAATTGGGCTGACTTACTTCCCATTGCAGAGTTCGCCTACAACAATGCTCCCAATGCTACCACTGGTGTCTCTCCGTTCTTTGCTAACAAGGGTTATCACCCTGCCATCTCCGTCCATCCTGAACGCGATCTCACGTCCACCTGGGCCTGAGACTTCACAGTTGACCTCGACGACTTACATTCTGCTCTCAAGACTGAAATCGCCCGAGCCCAGGAGTGTTACCAGGTGTCTGCAGACGCCTGTCGTCTGTCTGCTCTGGACTTCAAGGTTGGTGACAAAGTCTTCGTCAAAGCCCAGTTCTTCCAGACTACTAGACCTTCAAAGAAATTATCTGAGAAGTTCTTAGGTCCGTACAAGATCATTGCTCAAGCCGGCTCACATTCCTTTACCCTCTGACTTCCCAACTCTATGCGTGCCGTTCACCCTGTCTTCCATGTCTCCATGCTCGAGCCTTCTACTCCCAACACCATTCCTAACCGTGTCCCTCTGCCTCTGCCTCCAGTCATCATTGACAGTGAGCCTGAATATGAGATCGAGTGGATTGTGGATTCCAAGATTGACCGGCGCCGCCAGACATGTCCGCTCCTGTACAAAGTCATTTGGGCCAGTTATGAAGGTACGGATGAAGAGTTTAGTTGGCTGATGGCTAAGGAACTGGAACACGCGCAAGAGTTAGTAGCTGACTTCCATGCCAGTTATCCTGACAAGCCTGGTTCTCTGTCCTCTCTCTGATTTCCCTTATCTTGTTCTTATGTTCTCCACTGATTCTCTGATCTTGGCGTTCTCATGTTATTCATTTCCTTGTTCACATTCTTGTGGCGCACCCAAAAAACTTTCAATTTCTACGAGTTCCAAAAATTCTATATATTTACAGGAGGAGCGGACCCACTATTCCTCTGCCTCTCCATTTTCAGATCCATCCTCCTCCCTGTCCCCATCTTCCTCCTCTTCTTCCCTTTCTTCTGATCCACTATCCTCATTGTTTTCCTCCATCTCTTCTTCCACTTCCGCCTCTTTTCCACCAGATCCACCCAACCCGCCACCCGTTTCTGCCAGCTCCATCTCGGCCCCGTCTTCCATATCCACGTCCTGGACTCCTGCACCTTTTCCCTCCTGTTCCTCCTCCTCTGACCCGTCCGACTCGTCCACTGCTTCCCTCTGTGCCCGCAGTACATCCTCCTCCGAGATTTGATATGCCCTCCTCATGAGAGCGTTTGTTTCCTCCTGTACCCTCCAGAGCGCATTGATCTCCGCAGTTAGGGCATGGACAGCCTCTATTGGAGTTACAGTCAGATCCGTAAATAAGGCGACCTGTTTCTTGCTT
Organism: Podaxis mareebaensis; assembly: GCA_018524725.1. Lineage (NCBI taxonomy): Eukaryota > Fungi > Basidiomycota > Agaricomycetes > Agaricales > Agaricaceae > Podaxis > Podaxis mareebaensis. The sequence continues at coordinate 8,883 of JAEUWP010000228.1, read as the reverse complement.
AACAGGCCATAGCGGGGAACCTACCATATTCCTGGGTCAGCTTACCACCAACCCCATCCTCCACATAGGCACTTACCATGCCGTGGAGTGCCCCCATTATTCTGACTTCTGACTCTGTGATATCCTTACCCATTTGAGTAAACAGGTTAAGGATGTGGGGAATGGGGCGTTGCAGCCCCTGTGGATTTTCACAGTCCACTGACTCCTCTCAGAGGAATGGCTTGCACCAGGATTTCTTCTGGTAGCAACTGGTGCAAGAATGGATTTGCTCCTCTAAGAGAAATGGTCAGTAGTCTTATGGTAAACGGAGTTGGTATGTACTTTCATGTGGAACGCACTTGACTCCCAGTTGGTGGCAACGCTGGCACATTTTATCACCCCCCATCTTGTAGGGGAGTCATGCCCACGACCCAGCCAGACGGTCCACAATCTGGACATCCGACTCATCACCTGATTCCAGGCGGACGGCCTTCCCCTTCCCCTTGGCCTTCTTCTTCGCCTCCACCTCTGCCTCTGCCTTCCTCGCTTCCTCTGCTCTCCACCATTCTTCCTCCTCTTGCTCCCTCCGGGCTCTCTCTGCCTCCTCCTGCTCCTTCCACTTCCTTTCCTCTTCCTCCCTCTGTCTCCACTCCTCCTCTGCCCTCTCTGCTGCCTGCCTCTCCTCCTCCCGCTTCTTCCTCTCCTCCTCCTCTATCTGTTTCCTCTCCACTTCCTCTGCCTCCTTACACCTCTTTTCCTCAGCCCTCTTCACCTTCCATTTCTTTTTCTCCGCCTTACCCACTGATGTCTCTGCCTCTTCCGTCCACCCTCTCTTCTTGCTCGGGCCCGCCTCTGCTGTGGGTTGCTCTTCGGGTGCGGACAGCTTGTCCTTACTCATCTGCCAGTGCTGGTAGAAGGCGGAGAAAGCCGCCATCATCTCGGGGTCGAAGGGAGGGTTGGTACTGGGGGTCTGGTTGCTCTGAGAGGACATTTTGCGAGTTGAGGAATGAAGTTCGTTTTCCGAAGGCGCCCCTTTTGTATCTGGCAGAGAAAGTTGAGGGCAGGTGTCTGGTCCAGACTTGGGCCTTGGAGGCTCGGCCCTAAGGGGGGAATACTGTTACAGACTTCACTTTGTGCCCATTAAACTCTCGGAGCCTTGGTTACAACCCGGATTCTGTGGATCATATTCAGTTTAACCTTTCTTCCCTTTCCGTTGAACCCTTCCCCTTGCAAATACTTTTATCTGTCCTTGTTCTTTCTGTCATTTTCCTTATCTGATCTCCTTATCCGATTATCTCGTGTTTTTCCATTTATCTGTGGCTTTACCCTTTACCCTTGATTATCTCTCGCTTATCTTGGTTTCTCCGTTATCTGATGTTTCACTTCCGCCCCCATCCTATCAGATGTCCAGACACTTTGTGGATGGACTCCTTATTCTGGTATCTTCACCGCGGTTATCAGTTCACATGTTTCTGGTATTCTCCTTTGAGTAGTTACTATTGTTTCTCACTTAACTACTACTCTCCAGACTTTATCCTGACTGCTAGTATATAAGTAGGATCACTACCATTTGTAGTCCTCAGTCAGAATATCAACTTAGATCTTTCTCCTCTCTCCTGCTTGTCCGCTACAAGTCCGCCCCTCGGTCTGGGCTTGTCCTGTCTTCGTCCGTTCTCTGTCCGCTCGTCCGCTTGAGTCCGTAGTTGGTCAAGTGAGGCCACCACAGTATCAGAGGGGCGCAACACATAAGTTGAAGCCAAGGCCTCGACCCCGTGTCCGTGCGCGTCTGCCCGTGGTCCGCCCCCATCCAGAGTCAGTTCTTAACAGCCAATGGCATGGGTATCAGGCTTTCTATAAGAACAGGACAAGAAGTGTGGGAGTGGTGGGAATGCATCAGATTTATAAGCATTGCCCATAGAAGGCAAAGGGACCAATTCTTAGTCAGCCTTAGTCAGCTTAGTAATTGCTGACATAATCATTGTCCCATTCTTCAATCCTGTGAATCCTGTGATCCTATGATCCCTGTGATGTCCCAGGCTTTTGATATCAATCAGATAAGTGATTTCACATCAATTGTTAGTGATTTCACATTAATCATTAGTGATTTCACATTAATCATTAGTGATTTCACATTAATCATTAGTGATTTTGTATCAGCCCACCTGCCCTAAACCCACTGCTGTGGTAGATAAGCACAGCACAATGACTGAACACTCTTTTCTTCTTTCCCCCATTGTCTGTACATAACTATAAGTTCTAAAAAATGTAAATAATAAAGATTCTTTTAGATATTGCTGTAAACTGATGATTTTGTGTTTAGGAATTCTTCTAACAGCTCTGAACAAGTCCAAAGAAATACTCAGCCTACTGGAGAGTGAGATAAAATTACTTTACTTGACTTTTAATTGTTTTCTAATAACTTATTTCATTTAGAAACCCCACCACTCCTGATCAAGGCCAAAGACAAGTTCAACCTCCTACTGGAAGAGGAGGACAGTGGGATCACAATAGGCTACCACCACCTCTTCCTGAACAACCATCTTCACCCACTCCTACTCCTTCACTACTTCCTCCCCCACTTCCTATGCAATTGGGTAGTCCCAATGCATCCCCCCTTCCTGTGCAATTAGATATCTCCAATGCACCTCCACCTTTCCAAAGAAATATTCAGGCTATCCTAAATCTTCCTCCATCAGTGGTTGTTCCTGACTATATACTCAGACACTTGGAGCCAGTTGGACAGGCCAACCCATCTGTTACCTCTGAGGCTGGACCTTCCAGAGTACCTGTCCCTCTACCAATAGTCATTCCAGACTACATACTCAGACATCTGAGGCCAATTGCACAACCAAATTTGTCTCTTCCTCCTCAGGCTAGACCTTTTAGGGCTCCTCCTCCTCCAGCCTCTATTTCCTTCACCTTTCAACCTATTCCAGCTATCCCAAATCCTCCTCCTAAAAGCAGATATGCTCAACAGATAGAGGTACCTATATTAGGTGTAAATACTGCTGCAACTAGAGATTTTAGAGAGCAAGAAGAGAGAGCAAGAAGGGAAAGAGAGAGAGAGGAAACAAGAAAGAGAGAAGAGAGAGAAAGGGTAGAAAGGCAGGAAAATGGGCAAAGGCAGAGAAGAACAAGGTTGGAGCAAGACCTTATAGAAAGAGTAGAGGCAGAGAGAAGAGAGATAGAAAGAAGAGATAAAGAGAATAGAGAAAGGATAACAAGGTTAGAATAGGCCCTTATAGAAAGAAGAGAGAGGGAGAGAATAGAGCAGTTGGTGAGAGAGGTGAGAGAAGCAAGAGAGTGACAGGAAAGAGAGGAAAGAGAGAGAAGAGAATGGTTAGAAAGAGTAGGAGGAGAAGAGAGGGAGCAAAGAATGAGGGAAGAAGAGTATAGATTAGTAGAAGAAAGAAGAATAGCTCAAGAAAGGCTCTTTAGAGCTTCAAATGAGTGGAGAAATAAGCATGAGGCTGAGATAAGAGGAGATGATGAGCAAGGTCTTCTAGGTATGTTTTCAAGTTATTATTTAGAATATTTTAACTAATTATATTTTTAGAAGATGATGACTTAGCACAACAGGCTTTGAATAATCTCCAGCAGCAGATTATTGAGCCCCAGCTACCATCTCCAGTCCCAGAAGTTAATGAGGAAGAGCACAATAGGCCTGTTAATACTGACAATGCTAATGAAGCCAATAATAATATTCCTCCTCCCCCTCCTTGACTCCAATGTATTCCACATAGATGTCAGCCCTATATTGATGGCACTATTCAAAAGCACAGTCTAGGTCACATGAGCATTGCATGTCAGTGTTGTAGAGCCCTTCATTTTGACTGTGAAAAGCTGTCAAGATCAAGGGTAAATAATATTTGATTTGGTGTTTGTTGCCTACAAAACCAGATCAGGCTACTTCCCTATCATCCCTTAGATGACACTCCTGTGCTCAAGGGCTTCATGGCTGGAGATAGGCCTCAGGCTACTGGCTTCAAAAACAATATTCAATGTTACAATGCCACTTTTGCTTTCACATCAATTGAGCCAAGATTGACCAGTCTGTTACCTGTGCATCAGGTCCCTACTGCTTCAAAATCAGTGGTAAACTCTTCCATCTTTGTGGTGCTCTCATCCCTCCTCCTGGACAGAGTCCTGTCTATACTCAGATCTACTTCTTTGACTCTGCTGACCAGCTCAACTATAGGTAAGAGAACAATAGGCAGTGAAATGACAATAATAACAATGTCAATCTTGACCATGTTGTTCTCAATGAGCTCCAAGACATGCTCCATTGCACTCACCCCTATATTGCTACTTATAAACAGGCCTATGATATCATGAGGGGAAAGCCTGAGCATGAGCAACATAATATCTCTGCTCAGCTATATGTTAATCCTATCACTGACTAGAGAAGATACAATGCTCCATCTGCTGAGGAGGTGTCTGTTATCATTCCAACTGCTGGGGCTGGTGAGGTGTCTGAGCATTGAGACATCATTCTATGTCTATGAGGTGGTGGGCTTCAGAGGATTAGCCATCTCAGTATTTCCTATTCCTGCCTCCACTATGTCCTTTTCTTTCCTTATGGTGAAAATGGCTGGCACCCCAAGATTCCTGCATATCCTGGCCTTGATGGAAAGATGCAATCACCCTGGGTTTCTCAGACATGCTACTATGCCTATTGTTTCCACATCCAACCTCCTCCCCATCCTCCATTGTTCTATAGTGGCAAGCTGTTCCAACAATATGTTGTTGATGCTTGGGCCTCCACTGAACAGAGCAAGCTTACTGGGATCTGAAATAATCAGAAGGAGCTCAGAGCTGAGGTTTATCAAGGCCTTCAAGATGTTCTCATTGGTGACCAAGATGGCAACATTAGACTCCAGGAACATGGTTGATGTGTTATTCTACCTTCTTCACATCTTGGAAGTGAACATTTCATGAACCAACTCTTCCAGAATGCTATAGCCATTTGTAGAGCCAACTGAGTCCCTGATCTCTTCCTCACCATGACTGCAAATCCTAAATGGGATGAAATCACTGAAAACCTCCTTCCTGAACAAACAGCCACAGATTGACCAGACATTGTTGTCAGGGTCTTTGAGCATAAGAAGAATGCTCTTATCAAGAACATCATGGGTGGATTATTTAGAGACATCTCAGCCATGGTTCATACAATCAAGTACCAGAAACATGGCCTTCCTCATATGCATCTCTTGGTGTTCCTTAAGTCAGTTGACAAGATCAGAGATGCCAACCATGTTGATTGCATAGTCTCTGCACAACTTCCTAATCCTCAGACTGAGCCTATTCTCTCAGAGATCATTACTTCTGCAATGTTGCATGGTCCATATGGTCCTAGCTATCCCAATGCTCCCTGTATGGTCAATGGCAGTTGTAGCAAGCACTTTCCTAAGGAGTTTAGAGAGGATACACAATTTGGAGAGGATGGTTATCCCAAGTATACTAGGCCAAACAACAACCAGACATTTGAGAAAGCTGGATTTACCTATGACAACTGATGAGTTATTCCCCACTGCAAGTTTCTTAGTGCCAAGTACTGCTGCCATATCAATATCAAGATTTTTGTCACCATTTCCTCTATCAAATACATTTACAAGTACATTTTCAAGGGTCATGACAAGACAACCCTCACATTGGCAGCAGTAGGAGACCAAAACAGGGATGAGATCAAAGAGTATCTTGATGCTTGCTATGTATCCCCTGTAGAGGCTTGCAGCCATATATTTGAGTTCTCCATACATGGTGCCTATCCCACTGTCTATTGTCTTCCAGTCCACCTTCCCAACCAGCACACCATTTATTTCAATCCAGACCAGACAGCAGCAGAGGTCCTTGTTAGGGGAAATATAAAAAGAACACCACTCATTGCTTAGTTTGAGGCCAATAGAGATAATGAAGATGCATGCCATATCCTCTATCAGGACTTTCCCCAGACTTGGACTTACAACAACAAGGCTAAGATCTGGAAACACAGGAAGAAGGGAATAGCAATTGGGAAAATGTACTTTGCCTCTCCAGTTTAGGGAGAGCATTTCTACCTCAGGCTTCTCTTGACAGTTGTTCCAGGTGCCACTTCTTTTCAAGACTTGTATACCTACCAGGGCCAGCTGTATAACACATTCAAGGAGGCATGCTTGGCTAGAGGAATCTTGGAGGATGATAGAGAGTGGATTCAGTATCCAACTGAGGCTGGAGATATGCAAACAGGCAATGTGTTGAGATGATTATTTGCAGTCATCCTCCTTTTCTGTCATCCTGCTGAGCCTCTCAACCTCTGGGAGCAATTCTGACCCAAGATCTGTGATGACTGCAAAGCACAGCTCCAAGCCATGGTACACCATAGGAATATGGAGTTCACAGATGAGCAGGTATATGACTATGGTCTTCACCTCCTCAACAAAATCCTCATGGAGTCTGGAAAGACTCTTAGTGACTTTCCTCCTATGTCCCTCCCTCAGCAAGACTGGCAGAATCAGGTTGACAACTTTATGCTGGCAGCAGAGCTTGACTATAACCATGCTGAATTGACAGCTCAGGTTGATCAAGACCAACAGAGATTCAACCAGGAACAGTCTAATGCCTACAATGCTGTCATGGACTCTATCAACCAGAACCTTGGCCAGTCTCTCTTTATCCATAGTGCAGGTGGATGTGGAAAGACTTTTGTTCTCAACACCATTGCTGCTGCTATTCGATCCCAAGGTGACATTGCTCTCTGTGTTGCCTCTTCTGGGATTGCAGCTCTACTGTTGATAGGAGGAAGAACTGCCCATTCAAGGTTCAAGATTCCTATTCCTGCTGATGAAGCCTGTGTTGCTGGCATCAAGTGCACTTCACACATGTGGCCAGTCCTTCAGTGAACCAAGGTTATCATCTGGGATGAAGCTCCTATACAACACAGAAATGCTATCAAGTCTGTTGATAGATGTCTCCAAGACCTATTCAATGTGAGTATTCTCCTGTTACTCCAGTAAATAGATAGCTTATGATTTTGTTTTAGAATGAAAGGGCCTTTTGGTGATATCACTACTGTTTTTGGTGGTGACTTCTGTCAAACCCTTCCTGTTGTTCCTCATGGATCAAGACAAGATGTTGTTCAAGCCTCCTTACACAAATCCCCTCTCTGGAATGATATCACTGTTCACTACTTGATCCATAACATGAGGTTAGAGCAGACTCCAGATAGCATTGATCATGCTAGATGGTTACTCAAGATTGGAGCTGGAAATGAGTTGGCCAATGATCAGACTCTCCAGATTCCTGCTCCTATGTGTTGCCCTAACCTGGACTCCTTGATCAACTCCATCTATCCTGACATCCAATTCCCCATGCCTGACCAATACTTCCTGGACAGGATCATCCTCTCTGCCAAAAATGATGAAGTTGATATCCTCAATGCTTCAATTCTTGGCAAGTTCCAACCTGAAGTTCCATCCCACCTTCTTACAGTATGAGTGCTGACTCTATTGAACTAGGGAATGACCAGATGAACAACTACCAACCTTATCTACCAGAGTACCTCAACTCACTCAATACAGGTGGTTTGCCCCTAGCAAAGTTAGTTCTTAAGGAGCATTGTCCAGTAATGCTTCTGAGGAACTTTGATCCATCAAGGGGGCTCTGCAATGGGACTAGGATGATTGTGGAGAAGATAGAGAGGAGAGTTCTGAGGTGCAGGATCATCAGCAATGATCCCAAGTTTCATGGCCAGACAGCCCTGATTCCTAGAATTACCTTGCAACCATCATCAGAGAACCTATCCATTCCTCTTAAGCAAAGGCAATTCCCAGTCCAACTTGCATTTGCAATGACTATCAACAAGTCTCAGGGACAGTCAGTGAAGCATGTTGGGATTAACTTGGAGACATCTGTCTTCTCTCATGGACAACTATATGTGGCTCTCTCAAGGTGTACATCAGGAAGGAGGATTAAAGTGTTGTTACCAGAGCTGGAGGACAACAGAAGGACTATGAATATAGTGTACAAAGAAGTACTTTCAGGACTTCAACTTGGACAGATATAATATATAACACTGTGTAACATGTAGAATAATAGCTTTGGATTCTGAATTAGATTGAGTACAGAAGTCAGAGAGTGCCAAAGGCACAGGTAATACAGCCTAGTATTATACTGGTGGGTGTTGGGTGCTGTTATGAACCAGCCTGGTACCTCCCGCCGCAACATCATTTATCATGCCTTAGTCCACGAGCTTGGACTCCCTAATGCCTCCCGTTCCACCACTCAAGATACGGGTATACCAGCTGAAGACTCAACCCACTACCGCAACGAAGCTTTCGCCAATCGTCGCCTTCCTGGCCACACATCCCTATTCTCTGAAGACTGGCCAACGCCTGGACCACTCTTATACGAGACCGACCGCATGATGACAGAAATATTACGCATTGCTTGGGAGAATGCTCCCTTCACTCACGTCTTCGATCCCGATGGGTTATACATCCAAATGATCCATAACAACTTTGACTCTGCCTGGGCCCATGGCTGGAAGATGATTCCTTATGCCGGAGAACCCATAGTATTCCTTCACCCCTACATGATGTATCCGCCCGAGGTCGTCCCGCATATCATCAAATACAAAGTCACTCACAGATTCTACTTCCGAGAAGTAGAAGTCTACTGTGTCGATCCTAACTCCGACGAACCTCCGGCCATCCCTCCCCATCGTACTCAGCTTCTGCCCCTCCTCAGTGTTGACTCCAACGTTCCAGGTATCGACGAGTCAAACCCAGAAGAACCCATCAGTGATCCCCCTCCATATCCACCGCCATACGTCACTGGCGATATATCGTCGTCATCGTCATCGTCCCCGCACCGCAGCCTCATCTTCCTCCATGAAGATTCTCCTGACTCGTTGCCTTCGACTGGCAA
>JAEUWP010000546.1:0-33021 GCA_018524725.1 Podaxis mareebaensis | reverse complement strand
AGTCTTCATATTGAGGAAGTAGACGTATTGTGCGACTATAAGTAATAGTTATCTTGACGCGTTGACTCTGTCAGTGCCTAAAGGTAATCTATCCGTTAGTACACGAGAAGTCTCCTTTGATACGATCTGCGGATACGTATCGGGCCTCTTTACAGACCGAAGCGGCCTCACTATAACAACGTCAATCCAGAGATAAAGTGAAAGCAATATTCTGAATTTAAGAATATAGGAAGCTTGCGCTTCCAGTACATGAGCGGCTATTTAAGCTTTACTTCCGAGTCCGATTCTGGTAACTATGACGAAGTAGAGCTATGAGTCCGAGAGTCAATAGAAGTGTAACTACGGAGTGGAGCGAGACAAGAATAGAACTAGGACAAGAATAGAAACAGAGATCAACGAGAAACTAACTATCTAAGGAAACTGTCCAAGGTAGGGTTCAGGCAGGATATAAGAATACGAGGCGAAGCGTCTGTAGTTAGATAGGAGAGAAACTATTTACTGGTTATATTACAAGTCCATATCGGGGTGAAGGCGTCCGTTAGAAGAGTCAGATGAGTAGGAGTCAGGAGACGAAGCAGAACTAGGAATAGGGAAGTTGCCAGTTGAAGGCAACAAGTCAGGCAAGTCTTCATGGAGGAAGATGAGGCTGCGGTGCGGGGACGATGACGATGATGACGATATATCGCCGGTGACGTATGGCGGTGGATATGGAGGGGGATCGCCGATGGGTTCTTCTGAGTTTGACTCGTCGATACCTGGAACGTTGGAGTCAACACTGCGGAGGGGCGGAAGCTGAGTATGACGGGGAGGGATGGCCGGAGGCTCGTCGGAGTTAGGATCGACACGGTAGACTTCTACTTCTCGGAAGTAGAATCCGTGGGTGACTTCGTATTTGATGATATGCGGGACGACCTCGGGCGGATACATCATGTAGGGGTGAAGGAATACTATGGGTTCTCCAGCGTAGGGTATCATCTTCCAACCGTGGGCCCAGGCGGAGTCGAAGTTGTTGTGGATCGTTTGAACGTATAACCCGTTGGGATCAAAGACGTGAGTGAAGGGAGCATTCTCCCAAGTGATGCGTAATATTTCTGTCATCATGCGGTCGGTCTCGTAGAAGAGTGGTCCGGGTGTCAGCCAGTCTTCAGAGAATAGGGATGCATGGCCAGGAAGGCGTCGATTGGCGAAAGCTTCATTGCGATAGCGGGCTGAGTCTTCGGCTGGTGTACCCGTATCTTGAGTGGTGGAACGGGAGGCATTGGGGAGTCCAAGTTCGTGGACTAAGGCGTGATAAATGACGTTGCAGCGGGAGGTACCAGGCTGGTTCATAACACAAATGCCCCTCAGTACACTTTGGCTCACTTCTATTCCCATGGGATACACCAACTCCATGCAGATCCAGCATGGTGATCTATCTTTCCTCCTACAAGATGAAATACCCAAGGTAGCAGCACCATTTGTCGATGATGTACCAGTAAAAGGACCCCCAACTTGTTACAAAACCAGCAAAGGCTTTGAAATGATACCAGAAAACTCAGGCATTCAGAGATTTGTGTGGGAACACTTGCAAAATGTGAATCAAATTATTCAGTGCATCAAACACACAGGAGGAACATTTTTAGGGCATAAATCACACATCTGCATACCTTCTGCCATTGTCATTGGACATCTATGCACATACAAAGGGTGACTTCCTGATGCATCAAGGGTTCAGAAGGTGGTTGACTGGCCACTATGCCAAAATGTCAGTGAAGTGTGAGGATTTCTTGGGACTGTAGGGACTATTCAAATTTTCATTCAAGACTTCACTGCTATCACCTGACCACTTGTTGACCTTATGAGGAAAAACATCAAATTCAAGTTCAGAGAAAAGGAACAGGCAGTGATGGACAAGTTGAAAACCCTGACATGAAACTCCCCAGCCATCCATGCTATCAACTACACCTCCAACTGTGAGGTCATTCTTGCTGTGGACACCTCTTATATTGTGATCAGATACATAATACTACAACTCAGGACTGACAACAAGTTATATCCATCAAGATTTGGCTCAATTTCACTTAACAACCAAGAAGCACACTACTCACAGGCAAAACTGGAGTTATTCAGGGTATTCAGAGTGATGAAAGATGTTTGGTTATGGATCATTGGGGTGAAGAACTTAGTGGTGGAGGTTGATGCAAAATACATCAAAGGCATGATTAACCACCCAGACATCCAACCAAGTGCAATGATTAACCATTGGATCTTGGCCATCTTACTTTTTGACTTTTACCTTAGGCACATACCTGGAAAACATCACAGACCTGATGGGCTATCCTGATGCCCTAGGGCACCTGAGGATCTGGATGTGGATGATGATTACAAGGAGTGGATCGACAGAGCTAACAAATTCATGTTGGACAGGGACCAGAATGCTCAAGAAGGAACCAATGAGTCATGGCCATATACTTCAAACACATTCACTATTGAAGTAATCAACAAAAGAATACCAATGCAAGTCCTGTCATATACCCTCAGACAAGTAATGGAATCTGCAGATGCTATAACCATGCTCGTCAATGACAATACCAGACATGATTGAACACTGAGTCCACCAAATCCAACCATGATTATTCCACATTTTGAAAAGGCAAAAGCTCATGATCTCGAGCTCAAGCAAGTACAGGCATTCCTCAATAACCTGAAACAACCACCCAAAATGACCAAAGAAGCATTTAAATGCTTGGTGCAATATGCAATGCAATTTTTTGTTAGGGATGGCAGGCTATGGAAGAAGGACAGTAGGATGAAGCATAAGATAGTAGTGGATGAGGGGAAGAGATATGAGCCTATACAGCAAGTGCACAATGATCTTGGTCACAAAGGCATATTCACTACACACATGTGACTTGCAGAATGTTTTTGGTGGCCCCAGCTCAAACAGGACATCTGATGGTTTATCAAAACATGTCACAAATGTCAAATATGACTCACCCACCAGTTTCACATCCCTCCTACTGTTCCAATGCTGCTCTCCCTTTTCCACAAGGCCTACATTGATACCATGTTCATGCCTCAATCCAACTGCTTCTGATATATTGTTCATGCTCATTGCTCCCTCTCATCATACCCCAAATGGTGAATGCTTCAGTTGGAGAACATGTGATCACTCAGGACTTTTGTTTTTGAAGATATATTTTGCAGATGGGGTGCTATAGAGGAAATTGTCACTGATAATGGACCAGCCTTTGTGCAGGCAGTGGAATACCTATCTAAACATTACAAGATCAACCATATATGGATCTCCCCTTACAACTCTCATGCAAATGACCCAGTGGAGTGACAACACTTTGATGTTCAGGAGGCACTAGTAAAGGCTGCAGATGGTGATGAAAACCATTGGACCTTGGTTGCACCATCAGTATTCTGGGTGGAGTGAGTATCCATCCAATGATCTACTGGGTATTTGCCATACTTCATTGCACATGGACTTGAGCTGCTCATGCCATTTGACCTTGCTGAGGCTACATATCTTGCCCCCACATTCACCAAACCCACATCCACTGAAGAACTCATTGCATTCTATGCCATCCAACTGCAGAAGCAACTGCAGGATCTTGCCTGGGTCAAGGACCTCATCTTCAAATGCTTGATATCAATCAATACAACAGTTCAATGAGAAGTATATAAACACTATCTGAGACTTCAACTTTGACAATGACTTGCTTGTCCTGGTATGAAACTCATGATTCAAGGGACCAAAACAAAGCTGAGGTACTTCAGGTCCATGATTGTACTTAGGAGAACTACAGGGGGATCATACATACTGGCTGAACTTGACAGTGCTATCTCCAAGCTGAGGTTCACAGCCTTTTGACTTGTACCCTACCACCCTCACACCCTTCGAGCCATACCAGTTACAAAAATCACAGACATGACACTGGAACAACTCAAGGAATGCACATATGACATCAAGCCACCCTTCACTGAAAGCAAGCCAACAGCACACAAACCATCAAACCTTCCTTTCTCAGTAACTACCACTATCATTTCAGTGGCACAGTTATTCATAGCACAAGGAATAAAGTTACTGGTTCTAAATCACTATGTTGAGCTCTAAGGAGACTAGCAGCTTCCTTGGAGGTATGAAGAAGACTGCCAACAGTATTCATTCCAACATCACCCACTGTCGGTGTTCAAGCACTAGCTTAGCACCCAACCCGTCTCTTCCACGAGAGGCCTCTGTCCCTCTCTTTAACAATTTCCAAGTCTTGGAGGATTTCATTTGAAAGCCCCCTTCCCCCTCACCATCTATTGGGGCCAAATGCTCCTATTCAACAGATCAATCCTTGTCAAATTGACTGGAAAAGAGTATGAAGTTTAGAGAAGATGACAATGCCACCTCTGTCTCCTCAGCTGAGAAAAATGCAGACAAATATATTGAGGAAGGCTCTCAAGGCCTTTCTACCCCCAAATCTATCCACCCTTCTATTGTGCCAGCTCGCAATGAAATTGACATGTCCCCTGAAATAGCTCCCTCATCTCATAAGGTGCTATCCCCATCCCAATCTATTGCTGCTGCCCATGGCTTTGTACCACCCACTCCTGGTGCAGCATGGGATGAATCCTGCCCATCAGACCCCCTTCCTGCCCTCCCAACCTTTACTCCCATTTCTCCCTTAGCCAATATGCAACCTCAAGGCAAGGACCCTTCATCCCATGGAACAGATTGGTCAGCAATCCAGTCCACACTATGTGACACTTTCAGTGACATTGATGTCACTTCCACCCAAGACCCCAAAGTGCTTAGCCTTCTCACAGTGCTTCTCTCTTACTCCTCTAGTTGGTTATCTTTTTTTTTTTTTTTTTTTTTTTTTTTAAATCGATGTTTATTGCAATAGACTAGCTACTACAAACGGGTGCACGATAGCAGTCCCAATACCGAAACTAAAGAACAGAGAAGAGAGAAAAGAGGACAGGGAAGATACGAGAGTATATGAACTACATGCGAGAAGTGAGACGAGGAGAGAGTGGAACTAACTTAACGAATCGAAGAAAGATGAGGAGATTGAGGATAGATGGGAAGAGGAGGAAGTGGGGAGCTAGCTATGGTACAGTAGGTGATGGGGGGAAAGACCTTCAGTGGACATCTGGAACTCCATTTCTTGCAAGTTGCTCTCTTCTATTGAGGCGGCGGGTGGCGAACTCCTCTTGTGTGACGGGTCCTTGTATTTGGTTGGCGAATGAAAAGGCCGCAGGATTCTGGTCTAGGAACTGGATGACCCAGTGGAAACCATCACGGAGTCCAACTGGATAACGGAAGCGAGGGCAGTCGTCAAATATGTGGTCACGAGTCTCAAGTGGCTCGCCGCATGGACAAGAAGTGATATGGCACCCAGGGAAGAAGCGCTGTCGGAAGGCGCCGATGGGCATGTGATTGGTGACGCAGCGCGTGAAGCGCGTGCATAGGTTGGCGTTTTTTCCGAGGGGTGAGTTGAGCCAAGTACCGCCTTTGGCGTACTTGGGTTGGAGGGGTTGTGATGCGGGATTGAGAAGTGAGAGCCAATTTTGACCACGATAGGACGGATCATTCATTTTTTGTTGCCATAAGGATAGGCATTTCTGGGTGTAGTGATTTCGAACGAATCCGAGGGAGGTGCGGATGGGTTGACGACGCGGATTGGGGAGGCGGAGCGATTTAGCTAGGGTGTGCGCCTTGTGATGGATGGACCAGTTGGCGGATGAGGGAATGGACCAAAAGTGAACGTGATTGAGAGGAGAGGAGGAAAGCCAAGAATGGAGGAGGGGAGCAACCACGATGGAGTCCAGATGCACGCTGTGAGGCCTATATGAAAATAAAAGTTTAGCTGAAGTGATAGAGTCTGTGAAAACTACGATCGAGGAAGAGTTGAGAGAATTAGTAGAAGAGATAGCGGAAAAGAGACCGAGTCGGAGAGCATAAGATTCAGAATCGGAAGAAGTAACCTCACCACAAGGGTGGACAGCGGAAGAAAGAATGTCAGTTTCAGAAGAATTGAAAACTAGAAAGGCAGAAGTGGCAGATAGGGAGGGATTGGTGGGGACGGAACCATCTGTAGCTACAAGTAAGGAGATTGGGGAGGAAAAGGCGGAATCTCGGGCATGGGAGGCATTGGCGATGTGAAGTGCCATGGCGCCTTCTTTCGAAGGGTCAGGACACTCGATGAATTTGATTTGGTCACTAAACAAGTCCAGCAAGCGCTGGCCAGGTTTGGCGTTGGGGTGGAGGCGCTGGAACCGGTCTGTGACCAGTTGAGCGTCTGAGACAAAGTCAAGCGCCGTCGAGTGCTGTTTGGTTTGGCGCGCAACTAAAGGGTCAATATCGCGCGTGAGGAGTTTTAAGGGGTGGGAAGGAGGGAGGGTGTGAAACCGAAGGGAGCATCGCTTAGCGAGTTTGAAGAGATGAAGTTGGATGGGGATGAGACCAGCAATGGCCTCAACTCCACCGGTGGGAGTAGTACGGAACGCGCCTGTGATCCAGAGAGCGGCTTGGTGTTGCATGCGTTGAAGGGATTTGATAAGTCCACGGTATCTGGCGTTACGATTGAACCACAGTCGAAATCCATAGATCGCAATGGGGACGACACAAGATCGATAGAGGAGTCGTTTGTGGAGGGGGGAGAGACCGCAAATGGAGTTGCCGAGCATACGCATGCAGTGGACAGTGGAGAGTGCTTTAGTGGAATAGAATCGGACGTGTTCTTTGAAAGTTAGACTCCTGTCGAACCAGAAGCCGAGGTAACGTAGAAAAGGTTTTGGGTGGACGGTGAAGGAGTTGTCGATGACGACAGGGGGATTAGGGTCGTGAGAGGGGCGATTGGAAAAATGGAAGGCCTCCATTTTGTCCCTTTCGAGAACCAAGCCAAGGTGGAGGAGGTATTCCTCGCAGTTTTTGTATACCTGCGAGAGAAGGCGACAGTTAGTGGTGAAGGAGTCCGATTGAACAACAATAAGTCCGTCATCGACGAAAGAGACTATTTTACAACGAGGGTCATTAGAAAATTTATACATAAAAGGGGAAAGGGAAAGGGCTGTGAGGATGGGGGAGAGGGCGGAGCCTTGGCCTACACCAACAGAAGCAGGGAATTTTGGGGACAAATTGTTGCTCCAGGAGTAGGTAGTAAAGCGATTATTTAAATAGTCAGAGAAGAAGGAAACAAGATTAGAATTAAAACCCTGACGGCGTAGAGTGGAGATGAGGATGGAATGGTTGGTGGATGGGAAAAATTGGGCGACATCGAATGCGATGACGCTGGTCTTGAGTTTACATTTCCAGCCTGTACGAACAAGGTGAGTAACGTATACGCCAGCGTCTTCTGTTGAGCACTGGATGATACCTCCAAATTGGAGGGGATGGACAAGATTAAATTGGGACGCTTCGAATTGCATCCGAGCCGAGATCATTTTCTCGATTAACTTACCGAGAGTATTAAGATAGTTGGTTATCTTCATGGGCTAACAATGGAGGGGATTTCTCTTCTTTCAAGGGTACCTCTTCCCTTGTTCACCTAATACAGACCATTGCTCACTCTGAGCAACTTTGCAACAAGGCAGTTCCTTTTAACAATCACACTGTGTGCCTTTACAATGCCATCTCAATGCAATTTCCCCCTTCTCACACCTTATCTCCCACCCCCACCCCCATGTCTACCAGTCACCACCAAGAACGTCGGGCTGAAAAGGCTCCAGCTGTGCCTTCCCCTTCCCCCAAGGACACTACTGGGTATCTCCAGAGCTCCCCCATTAATCCCCCTGATGCATCTGGGTTTCTCCAGTGCTCAGAATCGCAATTCACTAAAGACACAGCATGAGCAATTGCCCTTTCTCACCTTCCCCCTCAAGATACTAGCAAACCAGGTGAGTCTTCTGGTTCAAACAATGATACTGAAATGCTCCCCCCTCCTCCCTCCATTACCATCAATCCTGAAGCCGATCCCAGAGCAACAAGCACTGGGAAAGGTGACACCAACACTAGTTCATGGATGTCTGTCACCTGTCGACAGGCACCTCATAAACCGATAGCTGCCCAAGCTCCACATAAGCCTATTGTTGCTCCCATTCTCCCCCCACAGGCCTCTAAACCTTCTCCCCCCCCCTTCCTCTCCTCCCCCTATCAACTACAAGACCCACCCCAGGTCTAATGCCCCCTCTCCATCTACTCAAAGGTCATCCTATGCCAGGGCTGCCTCAAACACACCCCTTAAATCAGAAGAGTTGCAAAAGTATGCTGCTCTCCAAAACCAATTCCCGCAGATGTCACCAGTCAACATCATCAACTTCCTCCACTCATCTGGGGATATCAAAACTCCCTCCCCAACAACATCTAAACCTTCACCTTGACTTTCCAACTCTCCTAAAGCCACTCAAGGCCCCTCCTGCAAGAACATCATTATCCCCTATAATGAAGTCTTCAAACCTATCTTCATCACTTCTCTCGACCTTGTGGTGAGGAACTGCAACAATGCCCTTTACCAGAAGGGCTTTCTACTTAAAGTTGAGTCAGCTAAGTCCAACGATCGGACTCTATGGCTCTCAACCAATCAAGTTGCCACCAATGAGGAACTCCTCATCATCAAAAAAGGCATCGCTGACTCAAACCAATCAACCTTTGCCACCCCAGAGATTAGGGATGCTGTCATTCCTTCTCTTCCGATGTCCAAGTCCTTCATCAAGCTGATGAACCTCCCCTACTTCCACTCAGATGGCTCCCCACACACTTCCAACAACTTCAAGGAAGTCATCGAAACGTCACCCTATCATGAGATGATCCAACATCTCATTGTTAAACCCCACTTCCACTGCGTTTCCCCCCACTCTGATTCTGCTATCCTCTTCTTCAACCTTTGGGACTCCCAATCTGCAATGAGAGCCAAATCCCTCATCAATCACACTCTTCTATTTGAGAATAGAGTCTGCACCTTCTGCAGTGCATCCATGCGAACCGCTTCCCCTCTCTGCAATAAATGCTGGAGGTGGGGCCACCCTTCTCATCTGTGCAGAGCATGCAACCCCAGGTGTTCAATTTGCAGTGATCCTCATCACACTGACAACCACTGCTGTGACAGATTCTGCTGCCATGGTAAAACTGGCCCTAACCCATGTCCCCCCACCCCCACTAACATCACGGAGTGTCCTCACATGACCTCCTTTAACTGTCTCTCATGTGACTCAAAAGAGCATCACATGAACTCAGAAAAATGTCTGTTCTTCTGTCACCATTTTGATCAGGAGTGGATCCAAAATAAGCTTCAAGAGGCTAAGGTGGAGAAGAACTGCCACAACTTCAACTCTGGCGCTATTAATGTCTAAAGGACCTCTTAAAGCGCCCACTTTATTTGACAACATTCCCACCCTTTTCTTCAACGTCCATCATTCCAAAGACACAGTCAAGGCATTGCTGAATGATCCAATTTTCAAAGACATTTTAATTTTATGCATTCAAGAACCCCCTTTCAGCATCATTCATAATGTCCCATCTACTGACGACTCTGAAGGAGTCCTTTACAAAGGCACACCATACAACCCCAACTGGCACCTTTTCATTTTGGATGAAGAATGCCCATGCACAGCTACATTCATCTGTAAATCTTGTGAAGCCCTTCTTCCAACCTCACATCCTAGCATTATTTCTTCCCCAGACTTTCAACTCATCTCCTTATCTTTCCCGAGGAAAATGTACTTCCTCAATTGCTACCTTGACCCCTCTGATGACTCATCACTGACCTATCTAGAATCACACATCCACCTCTTCCCCAAAGACATCGTCTGCATGGGAGGGGATTTTAACTCTCATTCTCCCGAATGGGATCCTCACATCACCCACCACTCCACTTGTGCTGATCTGGTAGTTGATATTATGAACTCCATCAGCCTGACACTCTCCATACCAACAGAGGTTAAATATACTCATGTTTCCTTCGACAGATCGAAACACCCTTCCATCATCAACCTCATCTTCACAACAGATGATCCCCTCAAGCCAAGCCCAGTCCACTCCATCTGTGACAACTGGCAAATTAACTCTGACCACCTCCCCCTACTCACCTCTCTCCCCACTCCCACTCCCTTTCAACCTTTTATTGAAAAGCTCACAATCCCATGTGATTCAGAAGAAGAAGCCTTCTTTCTTTCTTCAGTAGGCACCCAACTCCAAGCCATCCCAGCCCAATTCAATTCAAGCGATGATGTCCTCTCCTATGCCAACTCTATGTCCCACATCATCACCCAAGAATGGCAGAACAATGCCAAACTTGTCCACATTTGCGCCAGATCCAAGCTGTGGTGGAACCCTCAGTGCTCCACTGATCTCAAAACATTCCAGTCTCACAAGTCCAAATCCAACTGGACCAAGTTTCGATGCACAACCTGCCAGGCCAAATGCACATTCTTTGACAAGAAAATCAAGGATATAGCTGAAGAGGACTGTCACCCATGGGACCTCATGTCCTGGATCAGCAAACAGAACCTCCCCCCATCCCAATCCATTTCATTCAATGGGAAGAGTTGTGACAAGCTGGATGACCTCTGGCATGCACTCGACTCTTCTTACAATTCCACTTCTGACTGCCATGTGGACTTGAGTGCTATTGAGTCACTTGATGCCCATCCCGAATGCCCATGGCTCCCTTTTTCTAGTGCTGAACTCTTTGAAGCTCTCAACCCCTGTGCCAACTCCTCTGCCCCTGGCCCAGATCACCTCTCATGGGCACACATGAAACACCTAATGTCTAATGACACCCTCCGTTCAAACTTCCTCTCCTTCGCTTCCAAATGCATCAAATTTTCCACATGGCTGGAACACTTCAAGAACTCCACTTCCGTCATCATCCCTAAACCCAACAAACTGCACTACTCCACCCCAAAGATGTTCCAACCCATAGTCCTCCTCAATATGCTAGGTAAGCTGATTGAGAAAATGATCTCTGCTAGGATGCAATTCAAAGCATCCCAATTCAATCTTGTTCACCCCCTCCAATTTGGAGGAATCATCCAGTGCTCTACTGAAGATGCTGGCATATATGTCACTCACCTTGTTTGTACAGGTTGGTGATGCAAACTCAAGACCAGTGTCATTGCATTCAATGTGGCACAATTCTTCCCTTCTACCAACCACTCCCTACTCATCTCTACCCTCTGCCACCACAGATTTAATTCCTGCCTCATCTCCTTCTTCTCTGATTACCTAAAAGATTGTTTCACCACCTATTCATGGAACAATCGACTTTCCCCTAAATTTTCCACTTCTGTTGGCATTGGCCAAGGTTCTGCCCTATCCCCCATTCTCACCGCCCTTTCCCTCTCCCCTTTTATGTACAAATTTTCCAATGACCCTCATTGTAAAATAGTTTCCTTTGTTGATGACGGACTTATCATTGTCCAATCAGACTCTTTTGCTACTAACTGCCATCTTCTCTCCCAGGTTTACAGGAATTGCAAAGACTACCTCTGCCACCTTGGGTTTGTTCTCGAAAGAGACAAAACTGAGGCATTCCATTTCTCCAACTGCCCCTCCCATGAACCCAACCCTCCTGTCACCATTGACAACTCCCTCACCATCCACCCCAAACCCTTCCTCTGCTACCTCAGCTTTTGGTTTGACAGAAGCCTCTCTTTCAAAGAACATGTCCAGTTCTATTCAACCAAGGCCCTCTCTACCATCTGCTGCATGTGCATGCTCAGCAACTCTGTCTGTGGCTTATCCCCCCTCCATAAGTGACTACTATATCAATCTTGTGTGGTTCCCATTGCCACCTATGGCTTTCACTTATGGTTCAATCATATCACTCGATACCACAGTCTCATCAAGTCCCTCCAACACATGTAATGCCAAGCAGCTTTGTGGATCACTGGTGCATTCTGCACCTCCCCTTCCAGTGGGGTTGAGGCCATCATGGGCCTTATCCCCATCCAACTCCACCTTTTCAAACTCTCCAAACAATGCTCACTCCACTTCCATACCCTCCCCCCCTCCCATCCTCTCAAACTTCTCACATGTGATATCGATTCCATAGATGTGTGTCAATCCAAACAGTGCTCATCAGCACTCAACTTTGTCTCAGACACCCAACTGGTCACAGACCAGTTCTAGCACCTTCACCCCAGTGCCAAACCTGGCCAGCACTTGCTGGACTTGTTTAGTGACCAAATCAAGTTTTTTGAGTGCCCTGACCCTTTGAAAGAAGGCGCCATAGCCCTCCATATCACCAATGCCTCCTGTGCCCGTGACCTTGCCTTCTCCTCCCCTGTCTCACTCCTCATAGCTACAGACAGTTTGGTCCCTTCTGATTCTTCTCTCTCCGCTACTTCCACTTTTCTGGTTTTCAATTCTTCTGATACAGACATTCTTTCCTCCACTGTTCACCCCTGTGGGGAAGTCACATCCTCTGACTCCAAATCATATGCACTCCGTCTTGGCCTATTCTCTTCCATTTCCTTTTCTCACTCTCTCAACATTTCCTCAATTGTAGTTTTCACAGACTCAATTTCCTCTGCTAAACTTCTGTTCTCTTACAGGCCCCACAGCGCACACCCAGACTCCATTGTGGTCACTCCTCTCCTTCACTCCTGGCTCTCCTCCTCCCCTCTGAATCACATCCACTTCTGGTCGATCCCATCTTCCACCAACTGGTCTTTACACCACAAAGTGCACACCCTTGCCAAGTCCCTCTGCCTCCCTAACCCCCGGTGCCAACCCTTCTGCACCTCCCTCAGATTCATTCGAAACCATTACACCCAAAAATGCCTATCACTATGGCATCAATTAATGAACAACCCTACCTACCGTGGCCACTCATGGCTCCCCCTAGTCAACAGTGTGGAAATGCCCCTCCAACCCAAATATGCCAAAGGCAGAACCTGGCTCAACTCACCTCTTGGGAAGAACCCCAATTTATGTACATGCTTCACATGCTGTGTCACCAATCATGTGCCCATCAGCACCTTTCAACAGTGCTTCTTCCCTGGGCACCATATCACTTCCTGCCCCTGCAGTGAGCCACTTGAAACACGTGACCACATACTCAATGCCTGCCCCTGCTACCAATACCCAGTTGGAGCCTGCAATGGCTTCTTCTGGGTTATCCAGTTCTTAGACCAGAACCCTGTGGCGTTTTCTTTCGCTGACCAGATTCAAGGACCTGTCACCCAAGAGGAGTTCACCACCCGCCGCCTCAACCATAGAGAGTGACTTGCAAGAAACGGAGTCCCAGATGTACACTGAAGGCTTTATTTCTTTTATTTTCATTTTTCTCATAGCTAGCTCCACACTCCTACATCTCTTCATTTTCTGAACCATTTCTCTCTCACTCATGTCTTGATAAGTTAGTTTTTACTCTCTTCTCATCTCATCTGTATATAGAGTAGCTTCATCTGCCCTCATACTTCTCTCTTTCCGTATTTCCCTTTCTCTCTTTTCTTTTTCTTTAGTTTCAGTATTGGGACTGCTATCGTGCACCCGTTTGTAGTAGCTAGTTCTATTGCAATAAATGTTGATTTTTAAAAAAAAAAAAAAAAAAAAAAAAAAGCACACAAACCATACCCCAATGGGCAATTGCCAACTATCACACATATGCTCCAGAAAGATGAAACTGACACAGATGATAAGTACCTTTCACATTCCATAGATAGATGGGGAAAGGGCTCAGAAATTATGAGTTGTAACACTCTCCAAGTTGAACAAGGCATTCAACTGCCATGTTCCCCCATCATTTATGGCTTGTCCCCACAAAAGGCTACAATGTTTCCAGTAGCACTGATGGTGGACTGACTGGGAGGTCAGTATTCAAATACCCTGCTGATGTGAGGACTGGTGCTCTCTTGCTCGTGAAATGGCTACTGAATGTCTGTCCATCATGTACTTGCACTTGTGTAATCACTTGAGAGGGATAGATAACAAGGCCTTGCATTAAAGTATATACCCTTGATCCTTGCATCTCAGTACATCATTAGGTTTGGCTATGACTCATATTACTATATCTACTAGCACACACTTAATGTCTGTCCTGACCTCTCTGGATTCATATCAGCAGCAAAATGGCACATGGACTCATAACTTTGCCATAAAATACAGCTTAACAGTAGTAGATAGGCACCTTCTGGATGATACCCTAGGACTCTAACTATACTCTCGAGGACTTCCCCTATCCATCTTTAGTCTTGCTCATTCAATACTTGCCAACTAGGCTTGTTCTATAAACATTTCTGCTTCCTCCCTGCTCAGCTCCTTATAATTGCGGTTCATTGGTGTAGGCATCTCTCTTGGACAGCTGACTGTCCCTAGGTTACTCAGCAGTGGTTCTTGGAACTGTAAGGTATCTCAGTGACTTGGAACTCATACAATTGACAGATGTGATCATGCTCACTCTTTCTTTTGTCATCACTTTCCATGTAGAATGATTGTTGTCATTTCAGGAATTATGGATAACTCCTGGCATTCCTTTTTCTACCAGAAGTTGGACCACTTGATGGGATAAGTTCTCATCAGATGAAGAAGTCTGGAAAGTGCACCAGTTCCACCAGAGTGGATGGTCTGAGAGATTGTGGCCAAGTGTTGGTTGCAAAACCATGAGCATTCATAAAGAAGCCAGAAGCTGGTGGGTTGATGGGGGCTGATTTGTTGTCAGCTAGTATTATGTATTTCTGGCTAGTCCTGACCTTCACCAGGAAAAATGCTGGTGGAATTGGATACATTGGTGGCCTGATTTGGGTCAAAGTCAAGTCCTAGAGTGTTGGTCAGTGGAGACTGAACAAGATTTGAGGCATCAGCAGAAAGGCTGAAACTATACATACCAAAAAATATCAATACATATACTGAAATGTACTAAAAACCACAAAATGCCATGTATCTGGAAGGTATCTTGCAAGGTACAAAAGGATTTAGGACCATACAATCATTCCAGGGTATGCAAGGACAGCCAACATACTGGATGTATGTATACATGTAAATTGTCATAGAAAAGCAACAATGAGATACACCAAAAATTAACCAGCTGTTACAAATATTGCAGACTCCGAGATCACTGAAGAGACCAAGGAGCAGACTTACAAAGACTGGGATTTGATGAAGCACATGATGGTCAGCCTCTGGCAGGAAACCACCAAATTGCAACAAACACTTGATTGGGAAATGTGCGAGAAGGTAGATGAAGCATGCTGCTACCACAGAGTGTATTTTCCATGCAATGATGATCTGTGATTAAATGCTGAACTTACTACTTCCTTTCCTAGACACTTTTCTATATTAGGACTAGGTATAAGTTTCATCACCTCTGTCATATTTATGCTTGCATCAATTATGTTCACTCATGCAGACTCTTGCCTATGCTGTATACACTCCTCTTTCTTATTCCTTATGAATTCCTTTTATATGCTTTCTTCTTCTTATTCACTTACTATGCTACAGTTGATCTACTTCCTTAAGTAGTCATTGGACTTAGTATATGTACAACACCTGGACATGTAGATTAGCCAAGTCTAATCTTAACATGTGTTACCTACTCTTGGTACTTTGAATAAGTCCAAGTCTATTGTAGCATGTTAAGTCTACAACTCTTTGCCCTTGAAAGTCGATTTTCCCTCTCAGGCTTCTCATCAATGTCTTGTCCTATGGAGTGTGCAATCTATACGAAGTTAGCTGCCTAGAGACAATGTGAACAGCCACCTGAGGTTAAACAGAGCAGCTCCTACTGACCTGTACAGGACTAGGACCTCTGCTCATCCCCTTTTACAAGGATAGGCTCTGACTTAGGCATCACTTAGCCAAAGAAGAAACCTTGTAACATCAAGATTAGACTTCCCTTGTGTGCCAATCCCATGTTGTAATTTCACCCCAACTACCATTCTCATTGCTTCGTGCTGTGTGTGTAGTCACCCCAAGGTTCTCATTGCTTTGCACTGTGCCATCAGGACATTGTTGGTTCTCATTGCTTTGTGCTGTGCCTAAATGACACCAAATTCCCTTCTCGACTGTAATTTGCCCACTCATTGTTTGGTGGTCTGGCAAGGAAGCCTGTAATACACCCACTCAACAATTGGTGGTCTGTCAGAAGAAGACCCTCTGACTGTAAATTGCATTGACATTTGTCAAGGTGAAGTGTTCTTGATCAACAGAAATTGAAAAGCATTCTCAATCAACAGAAATCAAAGTGTTCTTGATCGACAGAAATTGAAAAGCATTCTCGATCAATGGAAGTTGATGGAAGTTCTCAATCATCTGAAATTGATGACCCTCAGCCATTCACCCCTTCTTCTATTTATTCTACCTTATCATCTTCCTGGAATTCTTTGCAGGACAATACTTCTATTCTCTCCTTAATTCCCCCAAATCTCTGACACCTCAACCTTATGCCAGATCAAGTACAGGAATTAATTCAAGCCCTCATCGAGAGGAACCTTGAATGTCCTTCCACTCCCCCACCCCCCTCACCATCTCAGGAGAAGCAGCCACCTTACTGGAACAAGTTAGAGCCCAGGACTCAGACAGCAGTGATGAAACAGCTCAACAATCAGCATCCCCTGTCTCACCCATCATATCCCCAGCCAGAACAAGACCTCCAAGAAGAGTCAGATCTCTTAACCTTGATGAAGTCACCCCTTGGGAACTGTGACTTACCACCAATATTAGAGGAAGAAGAGAAGCAGCTAGAGAACAAAGACAACAAATGTCAACCACTGTCACTATCCCTCCTGCTGTCATACAACCACCTCAGCAACTCACTCAACCTCCAAGTGCAGCCTCAATTCCACCCCTGTACCAGCAACAATCATCACAACACCCTACTCCCACCCCCCAGCAGTCAGTTCAACCACCGCTGCAACTGCAACCACCAGTTCCTAGAATGGACTCCACAGCACCCGTCAATCAAGCTGCCACCTTTGCATTTGGAAGTAATATCATACCCCCAAACCAGAGATTCTTCCAACAGCCCCTCTTCACCAACCCAGCGATTCCCAGACATCAAACAACTGGAATTGTACAAGGAAATCAGGGAAACCCACCTCAGACTGGAGCAACTCAGCCAGCAAACCCACCACAAACAGGAAGCCCTCACCTACCTCCTGGACCACCTCTACCTGGATGTCCACCTTCAGGACCAGGCCAACCAGGTCCAAACCTGCCACTAGGACCACCAGGAGCACCACCCCCAGGACCTCCAGTGCTGGGACAACCAGGAGCACCTCCACCAGGATTCAGTTTTCCCCAATAAGCACAAATGCCTGCTGCCCCTTCCACACCAAAATATGAGGCACCACCCTTGTATGATGGAGACCTGCAGAAGTACCTGCCATGGAAGCAGCAATGCACCCTGTACATTATCACCAACCAGCACAAATTCCCTACCAACCACAATGCCATCATATTCATGCTCTACTACATTGGAGGAGCAGTGGAACCATGGAAAACAGAATATCTCTGCCAACACAACTTCAATGGTGTATTACACCTTGGAATGTTCAATGCATTCCAAGATGAACTTGACAGAGTCTTCCTCCCTTACAACTACACTGAAGACACTCTCCAACAACTCCACACTCTCAAGCAAAAACAAAGACCAGTAGACCAGTACATCTCTGAGTTCAAAGTCCTTGCAACCCAAGCAGGGATGGTCAATCCCCAAGAACTCATCTATCGATTCAGGTAAGGACTGGACTTCAAAATTGGTCTCAAAACCATTGCCCTCAGACCCGGACCAGACATTGACATCTGGTTCAAAGCAGCAAGAGCAGCAGAAGAACAACACTGCATGGAGAACAACTATCAAGCTAGCCATGCCCAAGAATGAACCAATAGAGCTATACCCCAACCAAAGAAGAAGACATCCTATAATACAAATTGGTCAAGGAGCCAAGCGTATAAAGATCTATATGCCATGGATGTGGATAACCTGGCACTGGCACTCTCTGAAATCACACTTGAAGAAGACTATTCCCTGGAAGAAGAATCCAATGCAGAAGTCAATGAGGTAGAAGAAAATCAAGACCTCCTGGAGACGTTTCTACAGAACATCCTCACCCCGAAAATGTGCAATGACCTCAAGCAAGGGAAATGTTTCAACTGCGGACAAATGGGACATTTCACTCAAGAATGTCCAAAGAAACTGAACCCACTGCAATTGACATGAAACTTACTGTGAAATGCCCAAGCAAAGGTTTCCAAGCATAAGCCACCTGTACCCCCTAAACTACCCCACAACAAAGAAAAGCAGCAGAAGTGAAAAGCCATGTTCACCTGGATCAATGAAATAATTCAGGAAGCAGACAATGAAGAAGTCGCTGAGATCTTCACTGAATTTTCAAACTCCACCAGTGCTCAAGCAAAGGAGATCCAGGATTTTGCCTCAGATGACTAGCCTCCACATCTAGATCATCTAGAGTAAAGAAAGATGCACCAAAGAATGATTTTTCTTCTCTTCCTTTCTTATTTTCCAATGGACTGGTTTCCAATTCTTATCCCCATCCAAAGGACAAAATTATGCCCCCTTTCTTTTCTCAGAATGAGGTATCTGCTTCTGAATTGTGCCTAAAGACTCATCAATCCAACACCTTTTATTGCCCCACCACCATGCATCTTTCTGAAAAATCTGTGGAAGACCTCACACTGATAGATTCCAGAGCAGGACAAGACTTTATCGACCATTGACTGGTCGAGAGATGGAATCTGAAAACAACGCCATTGAAAAAGCCAATCAAAGTCAGAAATGCCGATGGAACCCTGAACAAAGATAAGCAAATCACTCACTCTGTTACCCTTGATTTCACCATCTATGGGAAACAAATGAAGATGGATTTGCAAGTGATTAATCTAGGCTGACCTAGAATAATCTTGGGAATTCCCTGGCTTGCCAAATACAATCCCAACATTGACTGGTCAAAACAAACCCTCTCATGGAGACGTTTAATGGAGAACACTATGCTCTCTTCAATAATCGATGCCACTCTCTCAGAAATCTACATGAATGAGCTTGAAGAAGATTTCTCCAAGGAAAACTTCACCAAAATAAACACCAAGACCTCTTACTCTCAAATATTAGCCCAAGCAGGAGAACAGAAAAAGGAGACCAATCCTGAAAAGATAGTTCCCCAGGAATTTCACGAATATCTTGACCTTTTCTCCCAAAAGAAAAGTGAAAGATTCCCTCCTGCTCAACAATGGGACCACTGGATCAAAACAAAGGAGACCTTCATCCCAAAGGCTTTTCCCTCCTACAAACTCTCCCTCACTGAAGAGAAAGAGCTTGACAAATTCCTTGAAGAAAACCTTGCAAAAGGATACATCAGACCCTCGAAATCTCCCATGGCCTCACCATTTTTCTTTGTCTCAAAGAAAGATGGGAAACTTAGGC
Organism: Podaxis mareebaensis; assembly: GCA_018524725.1. Lineage (NCBI taxonomy): Eukaryota > Fungi > Basidiomycota > Agaricomycetes > Agaricales > Agaricaceae > Podaxis > Podaxis mareebaensis. Next base: position 13,660 of record JAEUWP010000546.1, on the reverse strand, counting down.
CCTGTCAGGACTATCACTATCTTAACAAACACACAGTCAAGAACGGCTATCCTATCCCTTCGATCCAATCCATACTTGACAAATTACAAGGCTCGAAATACTTCACCACACTCAATGTCAGACTTGGCTACAACAACATTTGCATCATTGAAGAAGACAGATGGAAAGGAGCTTTCCATACTCACTGAGGATTATTCAAACCTACAGTCATGTTTTTCAGAATGTGCAACAGTCCCGTGACCTTCCAAAACATTTTTTTTTTTAAATCAACATTTATTGCAATAGACTAGCTACTACAAACAGGTGCACAATAGCAGTCCCAAGAACTGAAACCTACAGAAACAAGAAAGAAAAAGAAAAAGAAAGAGAGGAAAAAGAAAAAGAGATGAGGAGGGGAGTGAGGGAGCTAGTGAGAGGCAACCAGCACAAGATAGGGAGTACAGCTAGTCAAACATAGAGAGAGAGAAGAGATGAAAGTGAAGTGGAAGGGGAAAGATGGAGCTAGCGAAAGGCAAGTGTATATAAGAGAGAGAAAGAGAGAAAGAAGGAAAGACCCTTTCAGTGAACATCTGGAGCACTGTGTAAGGCCAGCCTCTCTTGTCGAGTAAGCCATTGAGTGTTGTAGTCCTCAAAAGTTATTGGTCCTTGAATTTGGTCAGTGAAGGAAAAGGCTGCCAGGTTTTCACGAAGGAACTCGATTAGCCAAAAGATATTTGTATGAATACCATAAGGCTGGTGGAAGAGGGGACAGTGATGGATGATGTGGTCCCACATCTCAAGTTCTTCACTGCATGGGCAGGAGGTAATGTAGCACCCTGGGAAGAAGTGCTGTCTGAATGAGCCAATAGGTGTGTGGTCAGTCACGCAGCATGTGAAGCGTGCACAAAGGTTGGGGTCTGCACCAAGGCCTGATAAGAGCCAGGTGCTGCTATTGGTGTATTTGGGTTCCAGGGGTTGATCTGCAGGATTGTTAAGGGGAAGCCAGTTGTGGCCTCAATATTTAGGAATGTTCATCTTTTGCCTCCAGAGAGCAAGGCATTTGATGGTATAGTGATTGTGAACATATCCTAAAGAGGTGTGGATAGGGAACCGTGGATTGTTGGGAATGCACAGCGACTTGGTGAAATTATGTGCTTGGAAGTGAATCGACCATTTTTTGGAGGAAGGGACTGACCAGAAATGGATGTTATTGAGGGGGGAGGAAGACAACCACTCTCAGAGAAGAGGGATGACCACTAGAGCATCCTTGTGAGCACTGTGGGGGCCATAGTTAAAAAGAAGTTTAGCAGATGAAATGGAATCAGTGAAGAAAGAAATAGAAGAACAACTACAAGAGATAGCGAGAGAGATAGAGGAAAAGAGACTGAGACGGATTGCATAAGATTCAGAATCAGAAGAGAGTACTTCCCCACAGGGGCAAACTGAAGAAGAGAGGATATCAGAAGCAGAAGAGCTGAAAACTAAATAAGTGGAAGTAGCAGAGAGCTGTGGATTGAGGGGGACAGAGCTGTCAGAAGAGACAACTAGGGATACTGGAGAAGAAAAGGAAGAATCTCTAGCTACATTCAGAGACTGTATGTATCTAGCCTTGACATTATTATCGACAGGGGTAGGGCATTGATGGAAGTGGATTTGGGAGTCAAAGTGGTTGATGAGACACTGACCAGGCTTGGTGCTAGGGTGGAGACAATTGAACTGGTCTGAGACTAATTGGGTGTCAGATACAAAGTCTAGTGCCATGGACTGAGTTTTGGTAGAGTGCGCATCAAGGGGGTCAATGTCATGTGTGAGGATTTTAAGGGGATGGGAGGAGGGAAGGGTTTGGAAATGGAGAGAGCACTGCTTGGCAAGCTTGAAGAGATGGAGTTGGATGGGGATGAGACTGGCAATGGCCTCAACACCACCTGTGGGTGTTGTGTGAAATGCTCTGGTGATCCATAAGGCTGCAGACTGTTGCATTTGTTGGAGTTGTTTAATAAGGCCTTTGTATCAGCCATTACAATTGAACCATAGACAGAAGCCATATATGGCGATGGGGACAACACAAGACCTATATAGAAGGCATTTGTGTAGCAGGGAGAGGCCTCAGATTGAATTGCCGAGGAGGTACATGCATTTGACTGTGGATAGTGCCTTGGTAGAATAATACCAGATGTGTTCCTTGAAGGAGAGTGCCCAGTCGAAGTAGAATCCCAAGTATCTGAGGTGACATTTGGGAATAAAGGTGAGATGACCATCTGTGGGATGATCGATGATGATGTGGGGATCAGGTTCTGCCCAAGGACAGTTGGAGAAATGGAAGGCCTCGGTTTTGTCATGTTCAAGGGTGAGACCCATGGAAGTTAGTAACTGTTTGCAACTAAGATATACAGAGGCAAGTAGATTACAGTTTGTATGGAACAAGTCAGACTGTACAATGATGAGACCATCATCTATGAAAGAGAGTAGTTTACACTGAGCATTGTTAGAGAATTTGTGGATGAATGGTGAGAGATAAAGGGCGGTTAGGATGGGGAATAGAGCCAAGCCTTGACCTATGCCTACAGAAGCAGGGAAAGGAGGAGAAGAGTCATTGTTCCAAGAGTACTTAGTGAAGTGATTAACTAAATAGTCTGAAAAGAACACGACTACAGATGAATGGAAACCGTGTCTTTTAAGAATTTTAATTAAAAGAGAGTGATTAATAGAAGGAAAGAATTGAGCAACATCAAATGCGAGGATGCTCATTTTCAAGTTCTTTTTCCATCCTGATCGTACCATGTGGGTGACGTAGACACCTGCATCCTCGGTGGAATGGTGAATGATGCCCCCAAATTGAAGGGGGTGCACTAAATCGAACTGGGTTGATTCAAATTGAAGACAATTAGAAATTATCTTCTCGATAAGTTTTCCTAGGGTATTAAGGAGGACAATTGGCCGAAACATTTTGGGCGTTGAATAATGTGGTTTATTCAGTTTGGGAATGATAACTGAAGTGGATGTTTTAAAATAATCCAGCCATGTATGGAAATGGATACATGCTGAGGTGAAAGCAGTGAAGTTCGATTTGATGATGTCATCAGACATGAGGAATTTGATGTGGGCCCATGTAAGATGGTCTGGGCCTGGAGCAGAGGAATTGGCACAGGGTGAGAGGGCGTCAGTTAATTCCCTGGGTGAGAATGGAGACCATGATCGCTCCTCTTGTTCGGGAGCAAAATTGGCTATATTGAGATCGACAGGTCTATTAGACGCTGCATTGTATGTCTCATCGAGTGCTTTCCATAGGCTCTCTGGTTTGTCACATGGTTGTCCTTTGTGGAGGATGGATTGAGAGGGGGGGAGATTTCGTTTCTTCACCCACAACATCAGGTCCCAAGGTCGTTGTTTTTCCCTCGAGATTTCCAATATCTTTTCGTCAAAGAAAGCTCTCTTTGCCTTTTTTGTGGTGCATCTAAAATTACTCCAATTTCATTTGGTGCAGTGGGCATTAAAGGCATGTAGGGCATCAGAGCATTGGTTATTCCACCAAGGCTTTGAGCATTGACAAATTTTGACTTCTACAGTGTTCACATTCCATTCCTCAGAAATGATATTGAAGATGGAAGTCGCATATTTATTGACATCATCTGAAGAGTCAAAGTTGGGAGGAATTGCCTTGATGCATAGGGAGCAATTGTATAGAAAGAGAGCTTCTTCTTCAGAGTCTCTAGGTATGGTACGTTTAATGGTGATGGGGGTGGCAGTTGACAACAAAGGGACATGTGTGAAGAGGGGAACATGATCGGATCTAGATTGCCAATCATGTTGGTAGGAGTGGGTAGGGGCAGGGAGATCCAGTGGAGGGATTGCAAACATGAGATCGATCACCATTGCAGCCTTATTGGGGTCATCAGGGAAATGAGTGGGGGAGTATTGGATCAGAGTAGATCTAGTAAGTCCAATTGTATCCATGATGTCGCACAGCAAATCTGCATGTGCCAGATGGTGGGGTGCATTATGATCCCATTCGGGAGACCTCGTGTTAAAGTTGCCTCCTGCATAATGAATGTTGCTAGGGAAAGAGTGTATACATCATTCTAGATAGTCTATAGATGAAGAATCGTTTGTTTCAAAATAGCAATTAAGGAAATATTGTTTGCTAGGAATAGAGAGTGAAAACATTTGAAAGTCAGGCAACAATATAATGTTCAGGTGAATTATGGGGTTAAGAGATCGAATAGAATTGCATACATAAGTGAGAATGCGTGGTTTAGAAATAGATTGGTTGTGAAGTAATAACCAATCTTTATGGATAGGTGGTCCTTCCATTGGATCTCCTTCAGAGGTCGATGTGGATGGGATGTTGCAAATGAACCTGAATGCAGGTTCTTGCAGACATAAGATGTGAATGTCTTTAAGTAAAGGTGAATTTAAAAGAAATTCTACTGTAGACCAGTTCTTTTGTACATTAAAAGAGCAGATTGAAATGTTGGATAATGAAGCAGCACTGCAATAAGAGTGTTCAGACATTAATGGCACATGCATTGAAATCGGCCTTTGCCTTCTCAGTCTTCATCTCCTTGAGTTTGTTTATGATCCATTCCTTATCATATCTGTGATGGAAGAACGGACACTTATCGCTGTTCACGTGGTGTTCCTTAGAGCCACATGATAAGCAGTTGAATGAAGTCACGTGCAGGCATTCTATGATGTTGGCAGGGGTGGGAGGATGGGGGTTGGGGCCAGGCTTACCGCAACAGCAGTACCCATTGTGGCAGTGGTTATTAGTGTGGTGTGGGTCTCCACAGATGGCACACCTTGGATTTCGGGCTTTGCATGCATGGGTGGTGTGTCCCCATCTCCAGCAGCAGTTGCAAAGAGGGCTAGTGACTCTCATGGTCACACCTCTAAACATGCAGACCCTATTCTCAAAGAGAATAGTGTGGTTAATGTAAAGTTTTGCACAGGATGCAGTTTGTGAATCCCACAAGTCAAAGAATAAGATGGCGGAATCCAAATGTGGGGAGATGCAACAGAATTGAGGTTTACCGACAAGGTGATTAATGATGTCAGCATAGGGAGAGGCATTGATGACAGGTTTGATATCATCAGTGGTGTGAGGGGTGCCGTCCTCCCTATAATAGGGGAGGTTGGTCAGTTTGATGAAGGACTTTGACATAGGAAGCGACAGGTTGACAGCATTCCTGATGTCAGGGGAGGCAAAGGCAGACTGATTAGAGTCGGTGATGCCCTTTTTGATGGCACTTAGTTCAGCCTCTGAAGCAACAGTGCTAGTGTTGAGCCATAGTGTATGCTCGTTCTTCTTTGCTGACTCTACATGAAGAGGAAGGTTCTTTTGGTACAATTCATTATTACAACATCTGACAACAAGGTCTAATGAAGTAATCATGAGATGATGAAATGTGTCGTTGAAGGGGATGACAACATTTTTGTGTGAAGGGCCTTGGGTGGCCTTTGGTTGTGAGGAGCAGGGAGAGGGCGAGGCAGGCTTGGAAGCAGGAGTTTTGATGTCCCCTGAATTGCAAAGGAAGTTGATAATGTCGACTGGCGATGTTGAAGGGAATTGGTTCTGGAGAGCTGCATATTTCTGCAGCTCATCTACTTTGAGGGGGGATTGAGAAGCCACCTTAGAGTAAGACAACCTCTGAGTTGATGGGGATGGCACACCAGACCTGTACTGAGGTTTGGTGGCCTTGTTGATAGGAGGAGGGGTGGATGAAGGGGGAGAGGGGCAGGGAGGGGGGTGAGATTCCTTCAGGGGGAAGGTGGGGGCCACGATAGGCTTATGCTGGGTGGGAGCTGCTACCGTTTTATGAGGCACCCAGTGATGAGTGACTGTTGACCAGGTGCTAGGGTTAGGGTTAGCCTTCTCCTGACTGGATGGATCAGGAACAGCTGGGATAGAGGATTGGACAGGCAGGGGAGGAAGCATGTCAGCATCAACATTAGAAGATGAAGACTCACCTGGTTTAGTTGGGTCAGGAAGTGGTAAGCACGAGAGGGTGATTGCTCGAGCAGTGTCCTTTTTGAATTGTGAATCTGAGCCCTGGAGTATCCCAGAGGCATCAGAAGTGGGAATAAGGGAAGAGCCCTGGAGAAACCCAAGGGTGTCTTTGGGGGAAGGGGAGGACACTGCCAGTGCCTTTTCAGCCTGACGTTCTTGACAATGACTGGTAGACATGGGAGTAGGGGTGGGAGATAGAGTATGAGCAGGGGGGAATTGCATGGAGATGGTGTCATAAAGGCGCACAGTGTGATTGTTGTATGGAACAGATTTGTTCTGAAGTTGCTTGGAATGAGCAATGGTCTGCATTAGATGAACAAGGGCAGAGGTGCCCTTGAAGGTAGAGAGGTCTCCCCCGTTATTGGCCCATGATGAGAGCCAGCTAGAAGAAAAGGATAGAAGTGCTGTGAGGAGGCTAAGCACTTTGGGATCAGATGTGGTAGTGATGTCCATGTCACTGAAGGTGTCACAGAGTGTTGACTGGATTGCTGACCAATCCATTCTGCAGGACACAGGGTCTTCACCTTGAGGCTGGGCGTCAGCTCGGGGGGAGATGGGAGTAAAGGTAGGGAGGGCAGGGAGAGGGTCTGAAGGTTGGGATTCACCCCAAGCTACTCCAGGAGTTGGGGGGACAAAGCCATATGAGGATGCAATGGCTTGGGCAGGTGATAAAACCCAGTGAGATGATGGAGCAATCTCAGGTGAAAGGTCGATCTCTTCATGAACTGGTGCAAGAGATTGAGTGATGGATTTGGGCATTGAAGTTCCTTCATCCAACTGGGAGTTAGTGCCTTCCTCAGCAGAATGGGATGAGGAGGCAGCATCACTGTCGATATGGCGTTTGGCAATGGTAATTCTCTTGAGCTGAGTGGCAAGCCCAGTGTCAGTGGATAAAGTGTGCTTAGTACCAAGAGATGGAGATGGAGAAGGGGGCTTGCGAATGAAGTTATCAGTGTTCTCCATTCCAGCAAAAGGTCCCTCGGATGCCTTGTGAGGTTGGGAGAAAGAGGGCGCTAAACTTGCACCTGAGCGACGACGAGAAATCTTTGAACCAACTTTCTTCATCATACCTCCAATGACTCCAGAAGAGCCTTTGGAGCTTGACATGACAACTAGAGAGGTTTGTATTCCTTTTTCTGAGCTACGAATAACTATTCCACTGAGACGATGGTGGTGGTTACTGGAAAAGGAAGATTGGACCTTCCAAAACATGATGGACACCATCCTCACCCCCCTCATCATGCAGAACAAAGTCATTGTCTACATGGACGACATCCTTATCCACACCCCCACCAAAGCTGAACTGCGGAAAACAACAAAAGAAGTATTCAAGATCTTGCAAAAGCATGATCTTTACCTCAAACTGGAGAAATGTGAATTCGAAAAGATGACCCTCACCTACCTTGGATTCATCATCTCTCCAAATGAAGTCAAAATGGACCCAACCAAACTCAAGGGAATAGCAGACTGGCCTACACCCAAGACAGTCCAAGATGTACAGAAATTTATTGGGTTCTGCAACTTCTATTGCAAATTCATCAAGCACTATGCCCACCTGTCCCTACCCCTTAATGCACTTCTGAAGAAGTCCAACACTCCTTTCAGATGGACAAAAGAAGCTAATGATGCATTTAGAAAACTAAAGCAATGGTTCCTGGAAGAACCCATTTTAATCACCCCTGATCCTTCAAAACCATTCAAAATTCAAACTGATGCATCCACTTACACCTCTGGAGCAGTTCTCCTTCAGAAAGATTCAAACAGTGTGCTACACCCATGCTTCTACTATTCCAAACCATTCTCCCAAGCCAAATGGAATTGCCACATGTCAGAACAGGAATTCCTAGCCATCATCCATGCCCTGCAAGAATGGCATCATTACATCAATGGATCACTGCATGAAATGACAATATGGACAGATCACGACAACATTATTCATTGGGCCAAACCATCAAAGCTGTCAAGATGAACCATTTGATGGTCTGCCATGATCAGTGCCCATAAAATCAAGATTTGCCATATTCCCAGAACTAAAAACTGTGCTGCTGATGCTTTGTCCAGAAGACCAGATCACACCTCAACAAGTAAAGACATGGAGCTTGAAACTACAAAAGTGGCCATTCCACTGGAGAAGTTTCAAACTAGTGACTTCACCAATGCTAACACAAAATTGGCTAATTCAGGAGAAAATGACGAAATCAACATCATAGACCCTGATGTTGTGAATGATGCCCAAAAGAGGAAGGACAGAACCATAGAATTGGATCAAGAAGGTCATATTCAACTCCCCATGGACTCTGCACTTAAGAAGTGCTTATTGCAGTGTGTACATGATGCACCAGGTGTGGGACACCCCAGAGTTGCTGAAACCCTCAGGAAACTTCAAGAATACATCACCTGGCCTGGCATTCATGCCTACATCACAAACTATGTGAAAGGATGCCCTACTTGCCAACAATACAAGATCAATAGACGACCCTTGAAGCCCCCCCTCCAACCAATTCCAGGTCCCCAATCATCACAGCCTTTTGCCCAGATGTCCATGGACCTCATTACAGATCTCCCTGAATCCAACAGATATGATGCAATATTGTCCATGGTGGACCATGGTCTTACAAAGGGGATAATCATAGTACCCACTTCCAAAACTGCCACTACTGATTGAATTGCAGACATCTTGATCAAACACATGTTCATTCACACAGGAATACCAGATAAAATCATTTCGGACAGGGATCCCTGATTTATGGCCAAATTGATACAAGCTATGTTCAAGAAGCTGAATATCAATCACGCCCCCTCTACTGCCTATCACCCTCAATTGGACAGATCAACCGAATGATTCAATCAAGAAATCGAGATGTACCTATTGGCCTATTGTGCTCAGAATCCCCACACCTGGCCCAAACACCTCCCTTTAGTCAAATTCTCTCACAATTCCAGAACACACACCAACTGCCAACAAATGCCATTTGAACTTATGTATGGTCACCTGCTCAAAGCTTTCCCAACCAAGCTAGCACTGACAAACTCCCCATCAGCCAAAGAAAGAATGAACTGGATTATAAATATCTGAGAAGCTGCAAAAATAGCACATGAAACTTCACGCAAAATTATGACAGAACAGACACAAACATGCATGTTACCAAAGATAGAACCTGGCCAGAAAGTATGGCTCAACACTCGAAATCTACCAATTCAGGTTGTGTCAAGGAAAATCGCTGCCCATCGACTAGGCCCATTCACTGTTGTTAGGAAATGTGGAAATGTATCCTACAAGCTATCTCTCCCGAAGAACTGGAAGATACATAATGTCTTCCATGTCCAATACCTCTACCCCGTCACCAAAACCAACATTTATGGCAAACACTTCTCAAGGCCCCCACCTGACCTCATCCAAGGAGAAGAAGAATGGGAAGTTGAAGCCATAGTGGTGCACCATCACACTAGAAGATGAGGACTAGAGTTTCTAGTGCATTGGAAGGGATACCCAGAATCAGAATGAACCTGGCAAAATTCAACAGACCTGCACAATTCCAAGACCCTCCTTGATGCTTATAAACTGTGACATAACCTCCAGTAGAACCCAAGCTACTCGAATGTCTCTCACTTCCAACAACACTACAACCACTGACTATCTGACCACTCCCACTTCTATCACTTCTTTCACTTGAGCATCATCACAGACCCTTATCTCCATTCCATCCACTCCTCTTACTCATGAACTGACACCCTCCCCAGAAGATTGCCCCTCTACCCCTGAGTCTCTCTGCTATGAAGAGCAGCAAAGACAAGTCACTGACATTGCAGAAGTCAGGCACCAAATATCTGAGGCATTCCAACTATATGAAGCACAAAGCACCCAAAGGTGAACCCTTTTGACTTGTGCCCTACAAGAAGCAGGTGATGCTGCTCTTTCTGCTACAGTATGACTTGACTCTCTATACAAAGATGCCTTTTCCCAAGCAAGGACTGCTCTTGAGCATGGTAATCAATCAACTGAAGTACTCAACTCTTTCAGGTCAACTTGGTTTAATGCAATACATTGCCAGCTCCATGCTAATAGACTGGCTGATGAAGTCAGTACCTGCTTTGCTCAGGTTATTGACTTGCCAGGACTTGATCAAGAAAGGTGATACCTCTCAGGTGCCCACCATGCAATTCTGCAAGCATGAGAGGATGTATCTGCTTTTCTCCACCCACAAATTGGACTTAGATCTGGCAACGTTACTCACAACCCCTTGCCCTGACAGAACCAAGGAACCACTTCAGTACCCAAGCAACTTCATGATGTGGATTGACAACACCCCAAAGCAGGAACTTCTGGAAATACAGAAGTTGTTATCACTGACAGCCCTATCCTCACCTTATCTGACCAACATGCCACCTGCTATCAATGTAGCAATGTGGGTCATAGGGTGGATCAATGTGCAAGATACTATTGCCCCTTCTGTCACCACTATGCCCCTGGCCATTACCAGAAGTACTGTTTCCTTAATCCCATCAGAACATGCCCCCCATTCCATTATGCCAGAATCCTCGCCAACTGAGCCCAGCTCACCATGGCCAGACTCACCAACTATGCTGCCATTACTGGGCAGCAGGATGGTGGATGAGGAACTAGCACTCCCTCAAATGATCAACCCCAGAATGCTCATCCCTCAGCTCTCCCCTTATCAACTTCCTCCTCCTCTGTAGCTCAACCCGCATTGTTGGGAGACTCAAGATCTCCTTCGCCCATTCATTCACGCTGCCACAGAGGTCACACTCTCCTTCAGGCAGGCCTCACCACTGCCAACAACATCCAAGGACCTAGATTCACTGATAAATGCCATGACAGATCTCCTCCATGCCTCTCCCATCATGCCATCAATACCACCATTATCCCCAGAGCCTCCGACCAACATATTCACCCTCAATGACAGTCAGCTCAATCCATCAAACGTGCCCTCCAAAGCATCATAGACAACACAAGAGAGGGAATGTATGAATATCCTTACAATGATGAGAATGTTACTGGAAGTCACTGAGTTGAGTGAGGACACTCGACATTACAAAGGGGATCATGTTACGAATATTGCAGACTCTGAGATCACCAAAGAGACTGAGGAGCAGACTTACAAAGACTGGGATTTGATGAAGCACATAATGGTCAGCCTCTGGCAGGAAACCACCAAATTGCAACAAACACTTGATTGGGAAATGTGCGAGAAGGTAGACAAAGCATGCCACTACCACAGAGTGTATTTTCCATGTGATGATGATCTGTGATTAAACACTGAACTTACTATTTCCTTTCCTAGACACTTTTCTATATTAGGACCAGGTATAAGTTTCATCACCTCTGTCATATTTATGCTTGCATCAATTATGTTCACTCATGCAGACTCTTGCCTATGCCGTATACACTCCTCTTTCTTATTCCTTATGAATTCCTTTTATATGCTTTCTTCTTCTTATTTGCTTACTATGCTACAATTGATCTACTTCCTTAAGTAGTCATTGGACTTAGTATATGTACAACGCCTGGACATGTAGATTAGCCAAGTCTAATCTTAATGTGTGTTACCTACTCTTGGTACTGGGAATAAGTCCAAGTCTATCATAGTGTGTTAAGTCTACAACTCTTCACCCTTGAAAGTCGATTTTCCCTCTCAGGCTTCTTGTCAATGTCTTGTCCTACAGAGTGTGCAATCTATACAAAGTTTGCTGCCTAGAGACAACATGAACAGCCACCCAAGGTTAAACAGAGCAGCTCCTACTGACCTGTACAGGACTAGGACCTCTGCTCATCCCCTTTTACAAGGATAGGCTCTGACTTAGGCATCACTTAGCCAAAGAAGAAACCTTGTAACACCAGCCTAGAGCTTGAACCCAGGACCTACTGGAATGGTATCACACCACTCAGCCATCTGAGAGAACATACCCCAATTAGTTGGTCAGACTGGGATTTGAACTCAGAACCTCTTGGAAGAATCATGGCACTTATCCAGTTGAGCCATCATACCTTTCTGAGCACTATGTTATAGTGAGGCTGCTTCGGTCCGTAAAGAGGCCCGATACGTATCCGCAGATCGTATCAAAGGAGACTTCTCGTGTACTAACAGATAGATTACCTTTAGGCACTGACAGAGTCAACGCGTCAAGATAACTATTACTTATAGTCGCACAATACGTCTACTTCCTCAATATGAAGACTTCAAGCAACTTAGAGAACGATAGAGATTATAGAGATAACTTAGATCGTATCACTAATTGTTGATAAAGACTTATATTTGAGTCTCCACCTAACCAAGTAGAAACAATGGTTTCTGCTTGTTAGTGTCGACAACTTATATACTGAACAGTGTATCTAAATATATATTTACATTAGAACTTTCTGGAAGTTCTTAAGGCACCGAGGCTCGACTCGGAGATTGACTCGGAACAATAGAAGCATGATTCTACTAATTATAGTTCAATACAAAAAGTTCTTTATCAAAGAAGTCTTCTTTTCTAAAGATAGTATGAAAGCTTATCAATCCATCAAAGTCGTACGATCTTTGATATTACATAAGCATAGTCGGCGTAAGAAAGATTATGAAGCAAACAAACTAAAGACTAAAGCTTTCAGATAAAACAAAGAACAAATACAAAGAAAACATAATAAGTAAATGTATAGCGAACATTTACTAAGTTCATAACACAATCCCTTTCCTATAGAAAATGTCCACATTTTCAATTACTGTCCTACTACTGGTTACTAGGGAATACAGTTCTGATATCTAATTTTTGTTCCTCTTCATTATAGTAGTAAGTGGTAGTTGGATTTTGTATAGCGTTTATGTTTCTTTCCACTGGAGGAGGTAATTGAACATTTGATTGTCCAATTAATGGATTCTGTCGTTGTCGCTGTCCTAAGACTCCACCGTTCTTCGTATAATAACAATGTTTTCGAATCGTAGTGAGAGGCATTCGTCGGATAGGTGTGGAACGTGGTGAGGGTGCAACGGGTGAGTGAGGGCGATTCTTGCATTTCCAACTATAATGTCCACTTCCGTTGCAGAACCTACAAGAATACTTTGGACATTGGTAACCCAGATGTCCGACTGATCTGCATCTCCAGCATCCATTCTTGTATGCCCGTTGTAATGATGTTGGGAGTAAAGCAACTTTGTCGACAGGAAGAGTTCGATTAATGATTTTCTGCTCCCATTCATGTACGTTGGCAATCGGGTTTTCAGTTCGTCGGAGTTTCTCGAGAATATGATAGAGTGTGGGGTAGAGGCAGATGTCAGGTTGTTGTTGAAGAGGTAATTTCTCTTCAGTAATGAGTCCTTCGTTAATAAAGGGGTCGGTTCGATAAGTGAAGTCGAACGGTCTTCCTTGAGGTGGTTCTGGGATAGTAGTAGGTTCTCGACTGAGTGGTTCGGGAGTAGATGTCGGGTCTACGATTCTGGGAATGCTTTGAGGCGATACCTCACGGAGGTATGACAACGCTAGTGTTGCCATTTGTTTTGCGAAATGAATGCGGTATTCGTCACAATGTTTGGATGGGGTGTTGTATTCAGGGTTCTGAATACGGGTGGCAATGTTGTGGAGATCAATCCACTGTTCGTGACCCTTAGAGGGTGGTGTGATCTCGGGAAGCGGGTTCTGAACGATCCATGGAGCTAGGGGTTGATGCGGAGAAAG
>JAEUWP010000545.1:0-32057 GCA_018524725.1 Podaxis mareebaensis | reverse complement strand
ATTCGAAGAGACAGAGCTCCCGCCTCAAGTAGAGGAAGGAAGGGAAAAGGGAGGGCTGTATCTGAGACTGAGGGCTCAGACTCTGAGGTGTGAGGAATGCATGGAGACGTCATGGGGATCTTAGTTCTTATACATGTAGGGAATGAGTTTTGGGCAGTTGGACAGGCAGTATGATTGAGCCCTAATTATTTGCAATCATTCGCAATTCTGAGGTTTGCAATTCTGAGGTTTGCAATTCTGAGGCCATTAGGATCCACTTTCTGTGGCAATTGAGTCTCCATTTCCAAGGCCACATGGGCCTCCCTTAGCACGGTCTGGTGTGAATCCCTGCAATAAATTGCACATTCATGGAGTGAAAAAGTCTAGTAGCTGTCCAGCCACATGAGGAAGTGTAATATACTCCTTTTCACCCCATAGGTGGCCCTGCGATATCATTAGACAAACCCCTTTGCAGATTCTCAGACTAGATGCTTGAACATCCCTGGCTGTGAATATAAGCTGTCATTCTCCTGTAGACAGATGAGGTTCATAAGCAGTGTAAAAACTTAAGTTGAAGATATGGACAATAGACAATTCTCTCATTACTATTTTCCATCTCCTCTACAACACTTCTCCTCTCCTGCGCTTGCTATAGCTCTCTGCATAAAGGTAATGGTTCTCCTGGTCACTATCAATGACTGGCCAGGAGATGCTGTAGCAAATGGTTTCTGCACGTTGCATTGCCAAAATGAGACAATCAAATAATAATTATATGCTTTCCATGTGTCTGGAAACCATTTATTCAATAGTCGTGATGGGTTGTGATGCACCGTAGCACTTATGAGACATCCAAGCATTGTGAATGGAAAAATCCAATCTCATTGATCATACATTTACGAAAAACATTGAGGAATGTCCTAGAATGCCTGGGCAACAAGTTGTACGACAGAGAGCAGTGAGTTGTCGAAAAGAGAATGACACTGGATGGGATGGTCAATTCAGAATTGCCAGTAAGAGAAAAGTCCCAGGCCTGCACAGTGCTTGAAGTCACTGTCACTCTGAGTGACTGTGAAGTGTGGCGGAGCCTGAAATTTTCACAGTGCAGCACAGTCACTCATGAAGTGACTGCACTTTAGGAGAAGCACTAATGACTTGGACAAGACTTCAGCCTAATAATCTGGCCCACGGAATGCGCCCCTCATTCTGCCCCTGGCAACGGCTTCTGATGGATGTTCCATAGGGACCACCGATGTTTTTCCGCTCAGAACACGGAATTTGGAAATTCGGACATATGTCTGATCACCATCGGAATCACTTCCGATCAAGTTCAACATTCCAGAATGCCGTATAAGGCAAAGTTCAACATACGGAATGCTGTATAAGGGAATGTTCAACAGTCGGACACTCGGACATTCGGACACTCGGACATATTCGCAACAGTGGTTATATCCCATGCCACGGACCCACATGACATATTACAGCGTGCATGTTCCGCATTTAGTTCTTCCGCTGAGGCGTCCTCGCAACGCTCTCAACCTCCTGCCCAAGGACGCCCCAACTTCCATCGTATCAATTCAGACCTTTAATTCCTCCAACCTCCAAACGTTAAGTACACTTGATCGGCCGTTTAACGAGACGAGGAAGTTGGAGAGCCTGGGCGAAAATCTCGTGGTTGGTTCGCCGGAACGATGGAAAGTGATCTGTGCTCACTGATGGTTTCTGTGCTACGGGGGACGACAAACGTACGTCTGGTGAGTCGAATCATCTTATGGCACCTGGCAGAAGAAGAGCTTTCCTCACCGTTAATAAGCTGCCGGCATCCTCACTGAGAAGGCCGATTTGTTCTATCGATGAATTCTGGTAGGGAATTTCCCCTCGTTATCTCAACCATCTGCCCTCCATCAGGGAGAAGTTGTATACGGCTCATAACGGCGCCCCAGTCTCCATCCATCCCAGCAGCGTCAGAGTCTCAGTGAGGATTACATGAAGAAGGTTCACTCGTTCAGCTAGAATGTAACACCGTCACTGTCAATCAGGACATCATGAGTGAAGTTTAATCTGGAGCGGAGGGCATTGACATTGTCCTTACTACAGGATCCTACCTCCCCAGAGCACACAAAGTCGTTATTTGAGGAACGCGGATGACCCGGAGCTGAAGCTAGCCTCAGACTAGAATGAGCGCCATACAGAATAGTCGGCTCCACTACTCGTGCAACGTTCCTTTGAGTCTCCCCAGCCTCCCGGAAATCTACAGACTGAGTTATATGAAAGGCGAGGTCCTACTGGCCTCAATCCCTATCTCAAAGTATGCAATAAGTGAAGCGTCATAGAGGAGGAGTTGAAGCCCGGTATCCACCCACCTGAGAAGGGGCGTTCTGTGGTACACCCAAGTCAGCGAGTTGAATCCTCTATTTGTGGAATGGCGTGAATACGTACCCGTCCACAGCTTTGTCGCTGGGGCAATTCCATCGTCATTGCTCTCCAAATACCTATCGCTATTAAAGTAGCCCAATGGCCGAATCCGGTTGTTTTACACTCGCTCTCGTTTGAAAGCGTCATTCTACCCTCTTTGCCAGAGGTGTTTACGAGTACCGGTTATCTCACTTACACCGGTGGACTTGTCATGTCCACCTTCTTCCATATTTGGTAAGTTTGGAACATTCTCCCACATTTGCAGCGGAAATGGGGCACTCACTGCTCCATGGCGGTTATTGCTTTCAGGTGATCGAGCTTCGGGTCGGCTCGACCTCCAAGCTGTACGCGTGGCGCTGTTCTACAGCTGGTCTCTCCATCGTCACACCTTGCTGCACATCCAAGGTAACCGATATTCTTGAAGGTGAATTCTACGCTTTCACACAGCGGCTCACCAGCCACCACATATGCGACAGGTGAATGTGAGTACGAGGAATCTTTTGCAAGCGTGATCCATCGTACTCACAGGGCAAATTTCCACAGGTTCCCAGCCTTCCAGGTTCCGTAGGACGACGGCATTGACATTGAGGTCTGCCAACCGTCGAAGAAACCGTGGATCGTATGGCCTAAGTGTAAGTACTTCAGGTCAAGGACGTCATCTATCATTCGAGATGTACTCCTAATCGCTCACCATTTCTCTATCCTTTCTGCCCTCCCTCCACACAGAGCGTCCCCTGCTCCTTCCCTGTCTCCAATGGAGTATCATCATTATTGCAAGCAGCGCGCCATGGAAACCAGGTGGCATTTCATGAAGTAGTTGAAAGAGCTAATATCCAGAAAATGTTTAATCGCTAACGGGATTCCCCTTCTCCCAGTAAACCAGCCTCCGTAACGCCCAAGTCCGCTGAGGGAAGCTCGAATAATGGAGATCACAGCTACTAGATTAATCTTCTTCACCTGCGTTTTCTGTTTTCCTTGGAGAAAACAAAAGCGGGTCGGCAGGATTATTGTTCAACAGCTACCATCACCTCCACGGGCGTCCACCTCCTTCCCTATTTGGTAAATCGGGAACCTTGCCATTTGTGCAGGAAATAGTTGACCGATTCCCCCACCCCCGATTCTGTCCTATTCCAAATCGCTCCACCCTCGAGTTTCCACAAGACCTAAAGAAGATTGCACTTACAGCTCATGACTTCTCATGTCTACTTCCTTCCATATTTGGAAGGTTGGGAACGTTCTCCCTGTATCTGCAGCAGAGTGGCTGACCAAGTGTTCGATGGGTGTCGTTGCCTTCAGATGATTGACGGCCACGTCGCCTAGATCCCAAGGGTGTATGGCTAGCAGGGGTCTTAAACTGGTCTTTCCGTCGTCACGCCGTTCTTCATATCAGAGGTAATTGATGTCCTTGAAAGCGCTTCCTACGCTTCAACACAGCAGCTCACCAGCCGCAACGTTTGTGATAGGCGAACATCAGCACAAGCATTTTTCGGAAGCAAGATCAATCGTACTCACAGGCCGAATTTCTAGAGCTCCCTCCCCTTCTAGGTTCGGTAGGACAGCGGCATTGGCATTATGAGGTCTGCCAACCGTCAAAGAAACGGTGGATCGTATGTCCTAAGTGTAAGTACCACAAGGCCAGGACGCTACCTCTGATCCCCATACGCTGTACTGGTCAGCTCGGGCTCGATATGATTCCCTCCAATGTGCTAATGATTACCCTCCGTTTCTCTGCCCATTCCCTCACCCCTCACTTTACACCGTTAGATGCTGCAGATCGAACCTCAACGGAATACGGCTCACCTTGTAGAGTCTTAATCAGGCGTTTTCCGTAGCAATGGTGTCAAGGAGTTGCCTGAAGGAACATCCTCTACGGACAAAGAGACGTGACATCGCGGGCTTGGCATGAATTTTATATGGGAAGAGGTCGATGAACAAGGTTATTCAAAGGAGCGCATCAGCAGCATGCCATTCCCCGAACATAGGTACTTTCGCACTCACCGCAGCGCTCATAGCGGTTAAGCACAGTCCTGGTTCATTCCCAAAGAATGCGAACAGGTTTCACCAGTTGCAGCCAAAAAAAGCGGGCAGCTAGGGCGTATCATTGTTACACTAGTTTATGAAACATGAAGTTAGCGAGGGACGATCGATAGGACATCTAATGCTCACACGTTCGAATAATGGGCGTTCTGCAACATAGCCCGGTGAATTAGTTGGATTCTCTCTTCTGGCGAAGACACCAGTCCTTACCATGCTAAACAGGCGATTCCGGGGCCATTTTTCGGTTGTAATACAAGCATCCGGTTTCTGGCTCTATAACCATAAGTTACCCCCAATCTACACGGCTCAGCCCCTCTTTTTCCGTACTGCGACATAGACCCCGTCCTGCTACTTTACAACACTGGGATACTAGATATTCTACGCAGGGATGACCAACATCAAGATCCTACTACATATCGTACACATTACAATATACACATTAAAGTTCAAGTCAGTGCGTCCAACAGTTAGCCCAAAATTCCAAGAACCCATGAAAGCGAAGACATTTATTCTACAAATCCACCACTATATCCAACAGACGTTCGAATTTGTTGTCAAAATTGATAATCCTCCGTTTTGCAGATGAACTCCACAGCGGTTTTTGCCGTTCAGTCCGTGTGGATGGGACATGAATGGTTGCGAATAAGCGGTCCTCGCTGTCGAATATCCTCATCGTGGAATGAATCGCGGTGTCCGACGGCGACGAATGAGGTAGACAGCTAAAGAAAGACGTCATAGGACGACGGTTTACAACGCCGAATTCACTTACACTAAAGCAAACTTCAGATCTCCCCTCTTTCCCTGCCTTCTTTTCCTCCTTATTAACGGCTTCCAGCAATCGTGGATGGCAAGCGTAAGGGTCTCGATGTATTCAGTTGTGAGGCGACTGTGAGGAATGTCCTTGAGGACATAGAGAGGGACGTTGGGCATGTTAGATGTGGTGGAAGGAAGAAGGCGACCGACGCTCAACAGACGCACCGTATTCAGCGCTGACGAATCAGCTACCGTTTGGCCACCATACTCTGTGTGCTACCACCCGTATTTCTCGACTTCTGTTAGCGAGTGCAGCCTGTAAAGACTAAGGTGAAAACAACGCCAATATGGAGCGAGAAGACCATCCTAAATTGGGTATCTTTTTTCCCATAAGGAGCAACGCTGCCCAATCCACGGCCTAACCACGATGTATGGTCGATCCGAAGGCTCTTCCGTCGTCCTGTGGATCAAAGGCAATGTGCTGGTATACCCCGTGTCTTTCGCCTCCATGTATTCCTTCTCGTCAGAGGAAACCATTTCATTGGTAGGGTCTTGGACCAGGTTACGAGCCCTTGACGCACTTCTTCAATAGTCAGACTCAATACCAGAGACATATGTGCATACCGCCCATTGGATTTGGTGCTCGAGAATCCCTATGTCCACGTCCTTCCATATTTAGAAAGTTGAGGACGTTTTCAACGACAAAATGGTCCAGCCCAATGCTTCGATCTCTGTCACTGAATTCAAGGTGTTACAGGACGTTCCAACCCCTTGTCGAAACAAGAGAGATGGAATCTTCACATTGAAGGTCAAGGAGACCAGGCTTTGTCGAAATGCGAAGAACCGTGGCTACCTATCAGACGAACGTAGATACCAGTGGCCTGTGGACGCACAGTTGCTGTAGATATTCACATTTCCACCTATCGCGCAACACCCTCACCTATCCAAGATATCTGTTGAGCTACTTCAGAAGAGTTCGAGACGCCAAATGGTTGTTAAGGTGGAAACCCACTCCAAGTAATGTGCTCCTGCGCAAGAGGAAACCTGACCCGGCCCGTTTCCTCAACCTGTATTCATGGGACTCAGCGTTCCAGAATCCCTACGTCTACGTCCTTCCATATTGGGAAGGTCGGGGACATTTGGACAACGGCACAAGTTGTCATCGCGGCCAAATATTTCTCGTTGTTGAATGTGCCTCAGGTGCCGAAGGAGACATGTGAGGTAGACAGCTGACAGGCGATGTTATAGTACAACGGTTTACAAGCCTGAAAACACTTACACCAAAGTTAACTTCCAACCTCCCCGCTTTCCCTTCCGTTTTCTCCATATCAACGGCTTCCAACAACTCTCGACCGCAACAGTGAGATCGTTGACATATTCGCGCTTCAAGCCGCTTTGAAGGAGGCCTTTGAGAATGTAGAGAGGAACGGTGGGCATGTCGGGTGAGTTGGAGGAAGTAACGAAAGTGAAGCCCACAGGACCTACCATATACAGTGTTGAC
The DNA here is from genome assembly GCA_018524725.1 of Podaxis mareebaensis. Taxonomy (NCBI): domain Eukaryota; kingdom Fungi; phylum Basidiomycota; class Agaricomycetes; order Agaricales; family Agaricaceae; genus Podaxis; species Podaxis mareebaensis. The sequence continues at coordinate 25,375 of JAEUWP010000545.1, read as the reverse complement.
GAACCATTTCCATTCTCGCTACCACACTCTATGCCCTACCCGCCCCGTTTCCTCAATCTGTATTCATGGTCCGCCTACGGTACGTTCATGCAAGCACTTGGCTGATAAGTTGGTATTGACATTCTCCATGCCAAATCGAGTATGTTTTTTTCCCGAAGGGGCAATGCCAATGACATCATTTATAGATCTGATATGCGTGGGTGACGTTCCCCGCTGCAGTTATCGAATCCTGCATCAGAGTCAGCTTGGGTACGCTGAATCGAGTGTAGAAGGGAACGTCCACACCCACAACTCAAGAAAAACATATACCCGTGCATTTGGCGGAATACTTAGTATCCATAGTAATGCGTAAACCCAAGTAGGAGCTGAGGATCCTATTGATGTGAACCCACCATAAAGAAGCCCGCTCGTTAACTGGCAACGGGAAGAGCTGCAAGCGACTCACAGGAAGGAACAATTGACCGCCGCCTGACCTATGACAAGAGTAGCGCTATCATCGTTATGTCAATCTCTACCAGATTGAACAGTACAGGCTCTCCATTGATACCGCTAATCCACTGCCGAAATCCCCAGATCCTGCTGCGTTTACAAACCAACGTCTACAGTCAAGATCCAGGATCACAGCCTAGTCTCACGCATTTTCTTTGGTGTACGTTATCCTCACTACTGTAATCGAATCGTTCTCAGTGAGAAAGCTACTGAATCAACAGCCACCCTTCAATCTCCGCAAACCTCGTTCCAGACAGATCTGGCTCAACCTGTATAACCCGTTTCTAAGGCGTCATGACCAGGAGGGGCGTATCAAGAATGAGAAGCAAGCCGAGGTCAGCTACTTATCCCAGTATTGTTATACAAAGCCACTTACCAAGGAACTCATCTTGATGGTACGAGTGAAAGGTTGTCTCACTATCACGGCGCCAAGGATATGTTCCCAAGAGATAGTGTAGGGGAGGTTCGCCCAAAGGGGCCATCAAAAGGTCCTTGGTCTGGGCCTGACCCGGTCCGTGGGAACCGGTCTCGCCTGCCCTTAACCAACCCTGGGCGGTTAAAGCTATGCACCCATGCCATCAATCCGCCTTTCTCTCCCCTTTTATGTACGTCCAGTTATCGTCCCTAGATAGTAGTGCAATGCGGCCGTAAATGTCATTAATTACTGGAGGTGTTTTATGTAGATAGGAACTCACCTGATACGGTTGACTACCTCCTGCCTGGTAGCCTATATTTCGCCTAGGAAAATCAACGCTAGTGCAGAGACACTAGGAGACCTAGATCACGGGTCTCCGAGATGAAGCATATCCACTGAGTATGTTGCGCTTTCATTCTCTTGGTCGCTCAAAAAATGCTCTTGGGAACCGTGTAGATGCTAATCGGAACCGTCGCCAGCCCGAAGATTCTCTGGAAACCCTGCCTCAGGTTGAGTGCAATAAGTCCCAAAGAGGCGAAATCCCTCCACGCCGAGCCGAAACGACGTATATTTTGTCACTGGGTTGTTGAAGGAACCCCAACTTCAACTGGAGTGGTTGTGTTTTTCGGTCGCCTGGGTGAGTCCGTTCCAATCCAGAAGCTTACTGTCTTGACGCTGCCGTGCAACGAAGGTCGTCAGGCCGATTATGCCCAAAAGAACGCCATCCTTGAATACATATTGTCACACGGTTGCCAACCTCCACTTTCCGATGTACGTTCACTTGGGTATATTAAAGAACAGAGAATTCTAAACACCTGAGACAAAGGCCGAGTTTTGGAGGAGAAATACTAATTCTGTACCATTTATTGACATGTTAGTGCGGAAACAGCCCCGCCTCGCAGCGTTCCCCTCAAACAGGTCTTCCATTTTATTTTATCTGTTATCTGTTATCAATCGCACTCTACGACAGCCGTTACCACGTAGAATTCCCGCCTCGCTACTATTACATACATGGGAATCCTCGAACGAGCATATATCGACGCGTCGAATCCCGACATCCATTTCTTCCTCCAACCATTCCGTCCCTTCATGTCTGGAAACTTGGTATGATCGTTCACCCTTGATTCCCTTTCACATGTTGACCTTTCCCTCTTGTAGCGCAGTGGAAAAGAGTTCCGCCTCTATGTACCCCTCCTACTTGAAAGTGACGAGCTCGCGCAGCATTTGGTAGAGCGCTCGTTCGACTGTGTCTCACCAGAACCCGAGACGCTGCAGGTCGAGGAAGATGCAGAGTCCAACGCAACGCTACTTCCATCCCCGCCTTCCGACAAGCCCGCGATATCAGTTTCGTCTCAGAAACGCAAGCAGAAACCAGACCCAGAAGAGGAGTTACTCCTATACAATTGTGAATCCAACGCTAGCCAGGTTCGAGAACGAATAGCCTCAAAATTTCATGTTCTAAAGTCGTCCTCTAGTCCAAACAAAACAAGCGTCGTCGCAAGCTACGGCAAAACCAAGCACACGTCATCTCTCACGCTCAGCTTTCGAATAGCATTGACGCAGCGGTTCCTTGTGAATGGGCTGACCCTACGGCTATTCAAAAAATGTTGTCTAGAGTTGCGACTGGGGGCTTTAACATGAAGAGAATACCAGTCGATGATGCCACTCGGAAGTATACGCTGGCGGAGGTGAAGGAGATGGGTATGCAGGTTTTGGAATGGGATGAACGGTGTGCACGCTTCCCTTAACCCCTCCCCAGATTCATTGACCGTTATCCTAGATTTGACGTTCCCATCTGTCTTCCTGACGGTCGCGTAATCGCTGTCCGTGCGGGCTTGCCTTCGACTGGTGAGTTCGGACAGTGTGCAACGCGGGTATATCAACTGTCCGAGAAGATCCGCCAACTTGGTCGATTCCCGAAAACGATTCACCATCGTCGAGGCACCCACCATCGTTTGAACACTGGGATCATTCATGGTGACGGGTCCACTCGCCCCCAGTATACTGACGCAGGGAAGAACTCTGTCGGAGCCCAAGCCATTGTACAAAGCCCTGACTTCCGTAGGCTGGCTTTATATGCAAACGGTATGTTTCTCCTTGAGCTATTGGTATTCCCGCTCACTCCTATCTCAGCCACTCTTCACGCTTACTTTCCCCGTGTTTTTGAACTTTACAAGACGGCCATGGACGCCCTTTCAACTTGGGAGGTTGAAAACCTTCATCGCTCCTTTCCAGGATGTGAGTTTCCGATGCACACGCTCAATCTCGGGCCCAATGTCTGCACCTATAAGCACCGGGACCTTCAAAACTACCCGTTTGGAATCTGTGCAGTGTTTGCACTTGGCCATTTCAACCACAAGACTGGCGGTCACTTGGTGCTATGGGACCTGGACTTGGTTCTTGAGCTTGCACCTGGAGGTCTTGCTCTCCTTCCGTCTGCCCTTCTTACCCATTCCAATGTCTCCATTGCAGATGGGGAATCTCGTGCTTCATATGTCCTTTATGCGCCTGGGGAGCTATTCCGATTCGTAGAGAATGACATGCGGACGGATACTGCAATGAGAGCAGATGATCCTGATCTCTATCAGAATGTCCGTGACTGTCGCAACGCTTGGTGGAAACATGGGATTGAAATGTTTACTCCTCTGGCTGATCGCCAGCCCAATGCAAGTGAAACGTTGGGGGTTTGTGGTTAGGCACTTCTACGTGACAAATACAACTGTATCTAGATTCATACACGCATGCCTCCAATTGATCGCTGATTTCTGGCTGTGTCCATCCGCACCATGTGGTGTTTTTACGCATTAAGCTCCATGTCATGATATACCAACGGTCAAAATATCTCATACTACCCCCGGAGGCAGTTCCAGGTGCGTTCCATATTCTCAATGTTACTTGTGCACCACTTAATTTCAAATTTATATTCTTTTTCGACATTTGTTTGCACACCACGTCGAATCTACTCCACTCCTCTGATTGGCCGCGCGACACCTGACCTACGAGTTCTCCAAGTGCCTGCCCTCGTGGTTTCCATGATATGCTGCTTGGGTTGTGTTCGCATGATAACTCTGTTACCCATCCGTGGTAGTTCGGTGCTCGGACTTTCACAACCGATGGGCCAGAAAAGCATCCGAACATTCCCTACAGAACGTTTATAACCTTGGAACTCCCCACTTGTTCGAATTCCATATGGCCATGGCATGCTGTTGGGGCTGCGTCCGCGTGATAACTCTGTTCCCTATCTGCGGTAGTTCGATGCTCGGACTTTCGCAACCCATGGGCCAGAAAAGCACCCGAACATTCCCTACAGCCGAATCTGTGAACGTTTACGGCCTTGGAACTCCACGCTTGTTCGAATTCGATATGACTATAGCATGCTGTTTGGGTTGCGTCTGCTTGATAACTCTGTTCTCCATCCGTGGTAGTTCGGTGCTCGGACTTTCACAACCGATGGGTCAGAGTCGCAGTCGAACACTCCAAGTTGATGTAGGGCGTTAACAACGCTAGGTAAAGCCTATTACATGTTCCACAGCGCCGTTTGCCAGCACATGAAAGTTCTGACAGCCTCTCATCCTTGTAGACTAATTCTGCCAATCCTATGAATATTTACGCTGTGCCTGGTTGTTTCTACCCGCATGTCTTACATCGCCCAAGCCCCTTTCACACTTAATCGACTTGTCTCAGCGTCTGGGCAACCTCTGCCTCTTCGGCCCTTCTTTCCATCACCGCAATCCACCTATCTGTGGATTCTTTCCAACCCTCCAGAACCTGAATACCGCGCTCCAACAGCCTTGCTATATCGGAACTCTGTTTCTTCGCCGGCCGCTCGTCGTCCTCTTCCTCATCATTATCACCCCTTCTCCTTTTCGCCCTCGCCCACCTCTCCTCTGCTTCTGACATAATCCGCTCCACGGTGCGCTCATGATGGTTCTGACCATGTGAGTTTTCATACGCAAACTACCAACTCGGACACTCACCAACATAATCCGCAGGGTTTTATTCATCATGTACTTTTTGCTTACCCACATTGTCGTCTCGTGCTCCATAAGCTCGGACATTTCAGCAACCGCGTCCTCAAGAGAGGGACATGGAGACTCGGAACGTTCGGTTGAAACGGCAGTGGCTGAGGTTTCTCGGGAAGCAACGTATTCGAGTTCTGACATGATGTATTGGTTACGACATTCCAAACTGCCCCCTTTTATCTTAACCAGCTCACTTCTCCCTCTCCACATTTGTATACAGTTCCACCGCCCTTTGGAGTCTTTCCAACGCTGTGATAAGGTTTGGATCACCGTATCTTTCCTGGTGGGTCGTCAATTTCATATCGGTTTATCAGGAGGTCGCTTACCACCACGCGGTTCAGGGCCTCTGCAATGTCCATCCGCATTTCCACCTGTTGTGCGATGTCTGCACAAGATTTGATATTTCGTTCGAGAACAGCCGAGATTTCGGTTACGATACGTTCGATGTTATCCATGCAGGAGACACAAGCCTTACCTGGCTTTATATGTACCCTCCGATGCAGGTACGCTCCTCCTCCACTGCCGCCAAATCCTCTATTGCTTCCGTCAAATTCCGAATCGCCAAAGTCAACGTGTTTCGGCCGACGCTGTCCTCGGTGGCGTTCCACTGCACAAGCTCGTCAGTGTGTGGTGTTTCACTTCTCTCGCACTGCCTTTTACTCACCAAGTAGTGGCGCAAAGCAGTGATCACCAACTTTTTTGCCAGCCGTTCGCACCCAAGTTCGCCGCTCAGCCTGTCGAGCTCACTAGCCAAGACTGCGTCTAAACGTCTGCATGCGAGATTTTGCTGTTTGGTGTGATCCATACTGTTAGCCCACGGCTGCCTCACCCTATTTATACACCCTTCTTTCTGAATAAATGAAATCGCAATGATGTATCGACGATCCAGTTCGTTTCACCGGTACGTCCTTACCGCAAATTCAATTTGACATGCTTTGCCGACCTCAACGATCGCAGAAAATCACGAGTGGTCTTTGTTGAGAAGGGCAGGCGAGCAGATATGACCCTGAGGTCACGCGGTCCTGACGAACATCAAGAGCTCAACGCCCATACGGCCATGTCGCAAGACCGGTTCGGAGCTCTATGTTTATTTTATTTTATTTTTATTTTGGTTTTTTCTTCTTTCCTCAAGAAAGGCCTCTCCAAAGCCGAAAGTGGAAGGATGTTCCAGTGAGACTGTGATATTTGAATATAAAAGACCTGTTTGCTCAATATACAGTGCTTTGATTCTACCCAGATGTCGAAGTGCCCCTACTGTCCGAAGACTCTCATCGGCGATGCTCAGCTCACTGAGCATATCGCGCGTTGCGTGCCATTCATCATCTGTCACTATGCAAACCAAGAAGCTACTGTCCTTCGTTCCGCCGGCCACTTTTTGCAATGTTTCTGCGACAGTCCCCTGTGCCAGAAGACTTATGCCACTACTGTCGAGCTTGTGGAACACGTCTCCAAGCACAAGCCCAACTGGGTGGGGATCCCTCAAACAGTGAGCATATGCTGTACCCTCTTCCTCAACGTTTTCTCAACTTTCTTAGGTTCTCGTTCCCTCATCGAGCCAACCTGAGCAAACTGTTGAGGAAGGTGCGCTTTCCATTGCCAAGCAGATCGAAGCGGAAGACGACAAAGAGGTCAATGTGAGTTGCTTTCCAAACTCGTTATCCATCCTCTGACTCTCTCCGGCAGCCCGCCGTCGTGCATGTCGGTACCCCGCTCGGTGTTCATTGGTACCTATCCATGATCGGGCTGTACTATGAGCCAACGTACAAGTTCCTGATCTGCTCTGGATGTGACATCGCCGTATCATCCCAACTTGCCGCAGCCCATGTCCGCGCCAACCACCCCGTCTGCAAGACCTCGGTAGACGAAGACCTGCTCCGTGAAACTTGTAAGGAGCTAGATATTGTCTCGACTTTGCCTACCATCACCTCCCGCGTTGACGCCATTACTGGCCTGAAGCTCCATCTCGACGCGTTGCTGTGTGTTGTGGAGGGATGCAACAAAGTCTATGGCACAGTGGGATCGATGGAAAAGCATCATCGAAAATATCATCCTGGAATCCCCGTTCCCGCCTCGTGGTCTTCTGTTCCTGCACAGCGCCTCAACAACACGTGTGGCGGAAACTCTTTCTTCCCAGTTAACCTCCCCGCCCAGTCAGCTTCCAGTTCCTCTCGTGCCTGGCTTGTAGCGCTCGATGCAGAATGCGCTGCAGCGGTCAAACTCGATCCCTTGGGCTTCTCCGATCCCCGCGAGCTCAGCCAGTGGCTTCGCTCGACCAACTGGTCCAAACATGTGCAGGGATATAATGTCGACTTTCTACGCTCCCTCGTAGCTGCCCCGAGTGGCCAGGAGTTCCCATGGCTTTCCCAGGCGGTGTTTATGAAGTTTGCGGCCGACGTTGCTCTCATTGCAAAAACGCCCTTACTCGCTCTGCAAAAGCTGAACACGGAGAATCCACTCAAGACGTAAGCCTCCCCCTTTTTTCTTTGTCACAGCCTCGCTGTTTCCGGTGCTTAACACTATGTTGCCTTTCCAGGGGAATCTCCAACCAGCCCTTTCACGCCCACCAGAACGGTAATGAGACTTTGGCCAAGTACTGCCATGAGGCCACACGTCTTATTGCCTTTCTTCTTCGAGATCATGGTCCATATCATCTTCCTCTCACGTCCCCCGTCAAAGACGCCATCAACGAACTCAAGTCTATACCCAACGATGCCAAACTCGAAGAGTACGCCGATAGCATCCAGAAGCTCCTCTTCAGCGTCTTCTCTACCCGCTGGTCACCCTCTACAGCCAACATTTTGGGCGACCCTGTCCATTGCTACGTCGCGTTGTCCTCCATCAAGCGGGATCACCGCTGGGCGCATCCGAAGGATATCACGGGTCCCCTTGCAAAGCTCACTTACATCCTCCGTCTGGTCGTTCTCTGTCAGGCTCACAAGAAACCTGATGTGTCAGCCGCACTCGACCAGCTATCTATCATGTACACGGAGAAGATCGAGGGTCCATTCAACACCCTTCGCAGCCTTCAGCACCTCGCGTCTGATATTGCTTATACGACAGTCGGAATGCCCGCTGTGCTTTGGAAGGGCGACGATTACCAAGAGGTCTTATTCCGCGGTGGCTCGATCTCGATGACGCAAATCCGCGGTATGGCCCGCAGCCTCCTTCTCTCGACCTACCAATTCATGGTCAAGGACATTTTCCTTGGATACCACTTTATGGCCCCCGCAGATCGCATCGAAGACGACCTCACCGACGACACTCCCGGCCACTGCTTCCTTGACAACCCCAGAAACTCGTTTCTTGGGAAATACAAACATGGTCTCATAGAGACCATCCTCGAAGACCCGGCTCTGTCTCGCCAGTTCACCAAGGGCTTCCACCCCGAGACTGGTGACCCTATGTGGGACATCCCTCGCCTGCGGCTCTGGTACAGGCGGTTCTGTGATCTCCAGCTTCGTTTTGCGATGCTTATTGAGCTTCTTGCTGGGGCCCCCGCACGTGGAACCGAACTCACCTGTCTCCAATATCGAAATACCGCCTCTCAGCTCCGTGGCTTTTACAAGATGCACCATCGCTGGGTTGTCGTAACCCGCTACAACAAGACGAGTGCAAACGCTGGCCAGGAGAAGCTCATCCCTCATCCAATCGACTCCTTCACTGGCAGCATGATCTTCCACTCCCTGGTCTTTGCCGTTCCCATGGCCAAGCTGTGTGGGTCAGTCATCTTCCCAAAAGACGTCCCGGTCCAGAAGCTCCTGCACTACAACCTCTTTCCAAACATCCAAAAGGTTTATGACACCGAGCGCCTTTCAGACTTCTTCAGGCAGGTGTCATCGTTCACCTTAGGTACCCCCATCTCCCTCAGCGGGTGGCGCCAGCTTTTTGTCGCTATCCGCCACAAGCACTGTCCTGATTACGATGCCCTCATTTCGGCCGACACTGTCGACACAGCCGGTGCACTTCAAGCTGGCCATAGCAGAGCGACGGAAACCCGGATCTATGGCCTCACTCCGGACGCGTTCACTCACCACAGTGAGGACTTCTTGGATGCGTTCTTTCGAGTCACCGACAAATGGACACGTTTCATGAATTTTCCCTCCGGCCAGCTCTGTCTTTCGTACACTCTTCTGGCCTCTCCCGAAACGTATCTGGAGTACCTGCCCAAAGAGGATACCAAGGCACCGATCCCAGTGCCACCCCAGCCGACCATGCTCCTTGACCGCCTCGAAGGGGCAGTTGAACAACTCTGCACGGTATGTGTTCCCGTCCTCTGAGCTACTAAATCCCCGTTGACAACGGCTTTTTTTTTTTTTCGCATAGCTGCTCGGCAAGTCATCGATAACTAACACCCCCTCTATCGCGCCACCGCCCCCTACTCCCCCTTCTCAAACACCACGCCGGCCTACTCCACCTGCCCGCCTTTTCTCCTCGTGGCCGCCAGGCAAATCAGAGGAAGCTGTACGTTTCACATTTATCTAAATCCCTTGGCAGCCCAACTTACACGTCTCTCCTTGTTGTCAGGAACTTCTCAAGCTGGAAACGCGATGCTTGGAGCTTCTTCGGACTCTGCTCAAAGATCCCACCGCTACATGGACGTCAGACACTCAACGCGATGCTGTCCTGGCCGCCGCTAGCCTCGTCAACGACGTTGTTGCGATCCTCCCCACTGGCGGTGGCAAGACGATGGTCCCCCTCATCTCTGCGCTTCTCGACTCGTCCTCTCTCAGCATCTTCATCCTCCCCTTCGTCTCTCTCCTCCAGGATTATGAGCGCCGACTCTTGAACTATGGCGTCCCCTACGCAGTCTTCACTTCACAGACCAAACAGATAGATGCCGAGAAGCCCATCCTCCTGACCACTGTCGAACACGCTCGAACAGCCCGCTTTTCCCAACTCGTCCAAGAGGCCCACCTGAGGATAACTATTCCCAGGTTTGTCCTCGACGAAGTCCACACGGTGCAGACTGCTCAGCATTACCGGGAATCCCTCCGCCAGATCTATGCTCTCCGTTCTATCCCTGCCCAGTGGATCCTTCTGTCCGGCACAGTCCCCCCAAGGTCGCTTGACATCACGCTGCACAACTTCCACCTCCACCAAGAAGCCGTCATCCTCCGTGCGCCCACCAATCGTCCGGAGCTGCAATACTTTGTCCACCCTGCCGTCCGGACACAGGAGGTCCTTGTCGATACCATGGTCAACCTCTACCGTCAAGCTCTACCCTCGTTCTCCAAGGAGGGTCGTGCGCTCGTCTACGTACCTTACATCGAGCTTGGCTACTCCCTTGCTGAAGCCCTCGAGTGTGAGTTCTACAGCGGCCAAGACTTTGTCACTCCAGAGCAGCGCCGGGAGATGCACAAGAGCTGGGTCGATGGGACTCACATGGTCATGGTCTGCACCCACGCCTTTGGTGCGGGCAACGATTATCACGGCGTCGAATTCGTCGGCCATTGCGGCACTCCATACGAGCTCATCAACTACATCCAGGAAGTCGGACGTGCAGGAAGAAACGGGCGGCCTGCCCAATGCCACCTCGTTCCGGGATCCAGGCTCGTGCCCCACCTCCCAGAAGGATCTATCGATCACGCCGGGCGAGGGGACATGCACAACCTCATATTTCAGTCCGACCTCTGCATTCGCTTCCTCATCACCCAATTCACCGATGGAGAAGGCGTTCTTTGCTCCTCGTCTCCAGACAACCAGCTTTGCAGCCGTTGTCAACCCACGCTCCCCTCCCAACAACTCTCCCTCTCTGCTTCCGTTGAGACTGACAGTCGTTCCGACCCCGACCCAGACGCCTTTACAGGCCCATCCTCTTCTCAGCGCTATCCACTGCCACTGCCCTCCGCACAAGGACCCTCACGTTTCCAGGCCGTGCCATCCACCCCTCAAGCGTCGCATTCTCGCCTGCCGTTGTCCTCCAATCAGAGGTCGTCCCGAGCCCCGATGCCATCGTCTAGTCAGGGACAGCTGCCCTCCTCGCAGGGACCACAGTCCAGCCAGCCACACTCGCGTTCTCAGCCATCGCTCGTTCCCACTCAGCGTTACGGCTCGTCCCCCATCCAATCGTTTCCTACACCCGACCGCCAGTCGAGCATCGCGTACTCTCCCTCCCCTGCAACAGGCAAGCGAGTTGAAAGAGCCACCCCGCTCAGCAGGACCAGCAGCGGCACCTCTGCGTCCTCGTCGGGGTCCAATGTCTTCCAGTCTCAAGCCCAGAGTAGCAAGCGGCGGCGGATGACCGAGCAAGCCGACGCTCACAGATACCGTGAGCGCCTTGCAGGTGCACTGGCCATGATCGGTGACTCGTGCACCTGCTGCCTCGCGTTGAACAAAGACCCCAGCGGCCACCTTGCAAACGACTGCCCCTTCCTCCCCAATGGGTTTACAGGGTACCGATTTTGGCGTGACGCCATTAGATTCGACCCTCGCGTCCACGGTCTGTTGTGCTACAGGTGCCACGTTCCTCACATTGACGAACATCTCCACCCATACCCGCTCACTCGTAACGTCTGTGTCTATCCTGACCGCATCCCTCCTCTGCTCTACACTCTCTTTTACGCCGACCGTGCTCGACCTGCCATGGAATCATTCTTCAGGACTCAGTTCGCGTCGGCCGAGCATTACCGAAACTGGTTGACTGCTGAACCTCTCACAGGGCACAAAAACAACTCGATGGCGGTACTGCTGTGGTTTGTGGAGGAGTATTACAATAACAGCTCAACGTAATCCAATGTGTAGTTTTGTCTCGTCTACGATGTCCCGCCCTTCTTTTCTCTCGCCTTTCCTTTCTCTATGCACTTCATTACATCTTTGATCCTGATCAGTGTCCCACCCTGTCCCTTTTGCGTAGTCTGCCGATCGAGTAGGCCCTTGTATGTACACTGTCTGCGTAGTCAGATCCAGCACCCGGGCATGAAACTCAGAGAAAGCTTCACCTTGATGTCTTCGAGAGCCATTAGCACGGCGGTATAGACTTCCTCCATGGTCTCCATCCTCTGCATCATTTCTCGCTCCTCCGCCTCGATGCAATGCTGCACGACCGCCTTCAACGTTTCTGCCTCATCCTCCACGGTCCACAACCGTCGATCCCTTCGCTTCATCCTCGGCTCCAAGTCGCCGGGTTGGTAGACCTCGTAGTATTCCTCAAACGAGTAGTCATATTCCACACGACTGCCAATGCCGTCGTCGTCCATTCTGTGCAAGAGGTTTGTGTCTTTACTTTGCATACGCCCCAAGACCCTCTATTTATGTCAATGTTACAGATCTCGATCGCAGCTGTCTTTCTCATGTCATCATTTCCCCCTTCCCATCGTCCTCCATCGCCTTCAAGTCGGCGCAGAGGGCCTTCACTTCTTCCTCCGCCACTTCAACATGCCTCTCCATCTCGTCCGTCATTTTTTTCAATTCCCTTGAGGTCCTCTCCATGGCGTCAAAGCCATCGAGTGGCTTTCTGACCGGTTCGGTGTAACGTCTCCTCTTTTTGGGGCGCTTGAGAGCTACGGGTGTTTCTTCATGGCTGCTCGGGTCTTCTATCCCCCTTTGGACTCGCTTCTATCGATGAACCGAGTCAGCATTCAAGAACCATCGTGAGTTTGTTCCTTCCCTCGTACCATTGTCATTTCCAACGCGGTAACTGTGACCATGCGTGCCAGCACCATGTCGCCGAGCTCGTTCCCCAGCTTCAATATATCGTTCTCGACTATCTTCGTCAGCATCTCATGTAGTGGACGTGCATTCGACATGATGTCGTGACTAGGGGTGAATAGACCCGAGGGTCCAGGCGTTGCGCTTCTCATCTTTGGGTTGTCCGCACCATTCCACCGACTTAAATGCGCACAGGAGGCCCACACGGACCGGTATCTCTTTCCTTTTGGTCGGGACAAGATGCATGGCTCTTGTTTGGCCGGCTCCTTCCCTCCAAATTCGGACCAGCATCCCTTCCCATTTGCATTTCCTGACCACCTGCGTCCCCTCCAGCGTGATTCTTCTGCACTTCGGCTACTTGATGACACTGCGCGTATAACACAATCACCGCCGTTGGTAACTCATATGACAGATTTGATTTTAGGCAAGCTTTTCTCGTTTCATCGGATAAGTCCCAATCTGCATAGAGGTCTGCGATGTTACAATCGTTTATTTGTTATATCTCATGCGTCATCCACCTGATTTCCACGGCTCATACTTCCTCCGCCTTCATTCCCCAACAAAACGTCGATATCGAGTAGCTCGTCCTGCAAATGCCAAGCGTTCAGTAACTGCCACCGTTTCCCTCCAGTCAATCCAACTTCACTCACTGTCAGACGGTCCAGGACTGCGATCAAAATCTGGTCCACACGCGCTCGATTACCCAGTTGCTGCATAAGCACCGACCGCTCAAACTCAAGCAGGGCGCGGAGCTGGGACTCGATTCGGTCGATCAAGGGGTCTTTCGACTCTGCGGGCTGCATGCTGGGCATTTTCTGTTGCAAGTGCGTTTCGCGCCGCTCATCCCTTCCCTTATATCTAATTTCAATTTCATCTTGATGACATGACCCCATCACCGGGACCGACAGGATCCGTCCATTCTACTTCTCCAAGTCTCCTGATTCAACCCTCCTCATGATAACCGCTCCACTCGGTAGCGTATCCAAGGCCCCATGTGCATCATTTACATATTGATACCGAACCCGCTGCTCAGAGCCTAAGTCGCAATTTGTTTTCAAGTCTGCTGTCATCTAACTACACTTTGTTTCTATCGTAGATCTAGGCAAGGCCCCTTCGCCTTTGTCTGTTGTAGACAGCCTGCGCCATCAGGCTCTCATATCTGTTCTGACGTTTGACCTGGACCACCGTCACTTTCTGGTCTGCCTGTGGGTTCGTCACCTCATCGGCTTGTGAGCTGCTTCCAACCACATCCTCACTCGTTCCTTCAGATTCATCGTCTTCGGCTTCAGTCGCCTCGTCATCCAAAACCTGTAATTTCTTCCGAGGACGTTCACCAGCCCCATCCGAACTACCCTCCTCTTCTGTCGGCTCCTCTTGGGAGGAAGAGAGGATGAGTCTCCTCTTCCTTCGGCCCGCTCGCACGACTTCTTCCGTTTCCTCGTCCTCCTCGGTCTCCACAGTGGACAGCTTGTCCACCTCGCTCAAGCGCGCCTCGTCTTTCTCGTCATCATCTTCGCCCTCACATATACTTTCGGCGTGTAGTTCAAATATATCCTGTAAGAGTGACCTTGAACATGGCCATTGCCATTTGCTGCCAACATCAACTCACCAACGCCCTTGCAAAGACATCCACCACCCAGTCCTTTGCTGTTCTCACTCTCTCTCCCGATTGCAATAGGTCGTTGAACCCTCTCAAGGTGTCGGTGAACAATTTTCGCGCAAGTAGTTCCAGTTTGACTTCCATCTCGAAGCCCTCTGGTTCACCAACTCGGTAAGAGAGCCACACATTGAAAGGAACGCTGTTGTAGACTCACCTGACCTGGGTTCCGACATCTTTCAGGACTCGTCTATGCACTAGGCGATGGCACGAAAACCGTGACTGGGTATTCGTCCGAAGTTTCCATCTCTCCTCTTATTTTATAACAACATGAATTTATTTTCCCCATGTGGTGAATCTCGATAGCGAGATTTGCATATAACAAGTCGCGTCATGTCCACTTCTTACCATATATGGATATGCGTAGATCAAGGGCCCCAACATCCAACCCGGTCCAAGGATCCCGACTGAAGCCCATCCTAAACCCATCCATCGTTGGGCAGTTAAAGATTGCCCGAGCTCCCAGGTTTCACTTGTTCTTTATTTATTTCCATTGTTAGTAAATTATTTTAACCTGTACCCTGATCGCAAATCAACCCGGGGGTACCTGTTGAGATGTGGGCGATATGGCGACTTCAACTGAGGGCTTACCCGGCCGATTCCCCCAAATGACAGGCGTTAGACGGTTAGGAGGTTAGGCGGTTAGGCGGTTAGGCGGTTAGCATTAGGAGGTTAGCGTGAGGGTTGGGGGATGTCATTGTTGTCTCCAGATTCTGTGCGTCTTTACACCTCTCCAGTTTACGCCGCCAATACCTTTCAGTGCTCTTGCCAGTTTGGGCGTGGATCAGAAATATTCATAAC
Source organism: Podaxis mareebaensis (assembly GCA_018524725.1). Lineage (NCBI taxonomy): Eukaryota > Fungi > Basidiomycota > Agaricomycetes > Agaricales > Agaricaceae > Podaxis > Podaxis mareebaensis. The sequence continues at coordinate 10,344 of JAEUWP010000545.1, read as the reverse complement.
TTGCTTTCAAGTCCTTCCAACTTGCCATGACAACACCTGCAACTACCCTTATATGTACGCTTGAATCCCATTCAAGTTTCAATTCGCCATCGTCTAACTACACTTGTTTCTATTCAAGATCTAGACAAGGCCCCTTAGCTTTCGCCTGTTGTAGAGAGCTCGCGCCATCAGCTTCTCATATCGATCCTGCGCTTTGACCTGTACCACGGCCATTTTGTGCTCCGCCTGTGAGTTTGTCACTCCTTTGGATCGTAAGCTTTTCCCGACTACGTCCTCACTTGTCCCTTCAGCCTTGGCTTCTTTGGCTTCGGCCTCGATCACCTTGTCTTCCACAATCTGTAGCCTCTCTCGGCGACCTCCACCGGCCCCATCCAGACTACCCTCCCTTTCTTTCGGCTGGCTTTGGGACGGGGTCACAAGTCGCCGCACAACTTCCTCTGTTTCTCCCTCCTCCTCATTCTCCATGCCTGGCAGCTTGTCCACTTCGCTCATCCGCGCCCCGTCTTTCTTATAACTATCTTCGTCGCCAGGTATATCTTCGACATCCATCTCAAAACGCTCCTGTAAGAGCAACCTTTGAACGTGGCTCTTACCACCTGCTGTTAACATCAACTCACCAATGCTGTTGCAAAGAGGTCCGCCACCCAGTCTTTTGCTGCTCCCACTTTCACCCCCGACTGCAACAAGACGCGGAACTCTCTCGAGGCTTCTCCAGCAAAGTATTGCGCCCATAGTTCAAGGCCAACTTCCATCTCGCAACTGTCTGATTCATCGACTCGGTAAGGCAGCCACACATTCAGAGGAAAGGCTGATGTAGACTCACCTGACATGCGGTCTGACATCTTTCAGGACTCGTCTACCCGTTGACTCTGATGACGGTCCTGTAACCGTGACTGAGGATTTGTTCAGAGCATCACTCGCTTTTATACCATGAATCAGTTTTGTTTTCCCCATACGGTGAATCTCGATCGCGAGACTTGAATATCTCGTGCCACGCCTCACCCGTGATCTTATCTGCATACTATGTAGAAACAGTCACTCCATGGACCTTTGCAACACATGCGGAAGAGGACAATGATCTCAGCTTGTAGATCGCCGATCGAGCATCAACCAGGACAACACGTCGCCGGCAGAGTACGTTCGCCGACATGCTGAGTCTCGATCGCTGAATTCCCTTACACAAATCCCCCCCTTACTTGAGATAGGACGCCACTCAAGAAACAATTATCGGCAAGCATTACAATGCATATAGGCGCTTACTTACCATATCAGGCAGGACATGGACATATTCACCTCGAGTGTTATCAGGAACCGGACGCCTCAGGCACGGGATATCACGTAGTTGCTCCCCATATGAGCCGGCAGGGGAGGGCGTGAGGTATAACACAGTGATCGACTACCCACAAATCAAGCAGTCTCGACCGTATATTTTCACGTAGGGGCGATACGCGTTACCAGGGGTCTTACAGGAGATGGTAGAAATAGGAAAAGATACAGAGACTGAGAATCCACTTCATGAAGTTAACACAGTAAAGATTAGTCTCCAGGGTGTCCTTTGTCAACACCGCCGCAGAGCCCTTTATCAAAATATACTCACAACATCGTAATGAACTCCGAGCCATGGAGCGATGAGTCGTATAGTAGGAGACACCCAATGAGGCAGGAGGTGGACGTTCTTATGGTATACTTGAGAACCGTGTCAGGAGCTCTCCTTATGTATACCCCTGTCCAGTACAACAATTAAATGACTTCATATCTCTCATTGCCACTCGGAACTACCCAGATAAACACCGTGTGACTGTCCTTTGGGACGTGGAAGGTCCTCGGGCCGGGGTTGCCCCGGTCCTGCCAGCCCTAAACTCACTCTGAGGGGGTCAACCGCTCTGCGGCCTCCATGTTGTTCTTGCTTCTCTCTTTCTTCTGACGCCCACCGTGTTAGCAGTTCAAGTACAGGGGATGCCGCGCCCACCTCGGTGTTATCCCCAATGATAGTCTACCGTAAAATACCATCAGGCCATTGTACCTTTTGTACTTTTTGTATTGGTCTTGGCTTTCAGTACAGATATTATGGCCCACGGGAAATCGTATTCGTGGGGCGGAGGTTGTGGTTGCGGATATGCCAGCGCTCCTTGTCTGTTTGGTTGTAGAAGACATCTCACCACAGGATATGGAACCAGGGGCCATGAACTGTGTAACCACCCGTCCCCAGATGTACTCTGGAATCCGTCGGCTTGACCACCTTGCCCCTCTGCTCTCCCGCCTCGAAGTATCCGATGTGGGTGGGGGACGGATCAAATTTGATCGGATCCTGCCCTAAATTGACCCTAGGGCTTCTAATATTGTCGTCCCGCGTTGAAACCACTTTTTTTTTCTTCGCATTTCGACTTCGTGACACCGCTGGGTGGTACAGATAGAACAAGGCTACCGTTTAGAATGTAAGAAGCCCTTTAGCGGTACAAGCCCACGACACAGCTGAAGACAAAACCAAAAAAACAGGTCTCACAGCAATTCCCAGAACCCCCACGGCAATGGGTGAGTACGTCGTACAGTAGAGTGCCCTGACCTTCCTGACAGTAGCTCCAGCTTCATGGTAAGTAGGGTGGAGGACGAGGCCACTACGGCGGATGATATCCGATAAAAGGAACGCGGGAGGATATTGCACGCCGAAGGAATGCCTTCGGTCGAGGAGGTATGTTGCATTCATTTCTCTAAGCGACTCCACAGCTCTGAGTCATGAGCAGCGTGGAGTGGCATTGAACGAGGACGGCACGTTGAAGGAGGCCCACGAGATACCATGGTTCAACGATCCGGACGACGAAGTGAGTATATTCTGATTGCATTCAAAACCAACACACGTCTCATGGAACGCTTCAGGTCCCAATGTCGCTGGTACGTTTGTGTCTTTTTTACGTTCCCATTCCAATCCTCAGTCGCTACAGCCCCTTCAGCCACCTTGCAGTCAAACGGCCAATTCTTCAGTACGCATAGCTCATCGTTTCTTTCCTACCCCAACTCACGCCCTCAAAAATCGAGATTCAGGATAAAAGGAAGCGCGACTCGACGTCGAGGCGACGACGTGTCAAGGTATGTTTCCTAGTCCGGACCCACGACTCCATTCCAACTTGCGTAGAAACCACGACTGGGAAACTCGTTTCTGGATCTTGAAGCGGAGGAAGATGGAGATGAGACTGAGGGCGAGGACAACGAGGAGGAGGATGGTACGTACCGGGTTCAACGAATGCCTTTTGGTTTTCGACGAGCTGACTTCCAAAGACAATGCTTTTCTTGACGATGACGAGGTCGACGAGCAAACCACGTACGCCCGAGGAATGCAACAGCTGGAAGACGAGACGCAGACAGGCTTCCTCGACGAACTCGCAGAGAAATACGTCCGCCCCTTGGCCAATCCTAGGGCTTCATTGGCACCAGTTGGCTTCGATGGAGGCAGTACGGAAGAAGGAGAAGCGTCAAGACTGCCCCGGGACGGTGATTGGCCTCTTTGGGAAGTTCGTGTCAAGGTACGTAGCTCTAACCAGTGGATTCGCGCTGTCGCATTGATCATTGGCAGGCTGGACACGAGCCTATGCTCGTCCTCAAACTTTTCCAACGCAGCATTGAGGGCATGCACCTGCCTGGAGAGCAACCCCGTTCGATCTTCGCCAACAAGGGCTTCCCTGCCTGCATCTTCGTTGAAGCTCCTTCAGAGGCCACCGTCAAGAAGCTGTGTGAAGGTGTGTCGTATACCAACCCGCTCAAAGTCTTCCCGGTTGACGTACTCGACGCGGTACGTTGCCTGGCTCCATCTCGCGAGAGCTACAGGCCCCATCCGAACAGCTGGGTCCGTATGCGGAAACGGGGGTATTCGGGCGATATTGCATACATTCTCCACGTCCACGCCGAGACGCAGAATGTCGATGTCGTACTCCTTCCACGGATACAATACAAGGTTCAAGCCGACGAGGGTGACCCGCCCACCACCCCCGCTGCAGCTCCTCTAAACCGCGAAAAGGTCAAGAAGGGCGGCGAGACGATATCGACGGTGTCGGGTCGAACTGGAGCCGCCACGGAATACCGTTTCCGCAAGCGACGGTACGATGCTTCGGGTTTCTGGCTACTTAGAGGAGTCGAAAGTCGGCATTACTATCGCGCCAAGGCTCAACCGACTCTAGAAGAACTCGTCGCATTCAGCCACTGTGTGTCCATACCCCAGGAAAGCCTGCGGAAACATTTTCGTTCACTGGAGCTGAGGTCGCTGAGGTCGGGCACCAAAGTGAAGGTCACCTTAACCCCCGACGATGCCAAGATTGGGACAATCGAGCGCGTTGATCTCGACATTGCCTATGTCCGCCTCCATATCACGGAGGAGCTCACTTCAGTTCCCGTCAGTTGTGTTCGCCGCCACTTCAGCCCCGGGGATCGCGTCCGCGTTAGCGTGGGTGACTCCAAAGGCCTTGTTGCTTGGGTCGTGAGCGTGGATGAAACTAGCTATCTAGTGACACTCCACACTCTCGAAACCAACGTATGTTCTATGCTACCCCTTTCTCTCAGGCATGCGCTGACTCTCTTGTTCAGAGCCAAATCACCGTCTCCATCCATTGCATAGAGATGGCTGAAGATGATCGCACCTTTGTTCGACAGTCTCCTCCAAGGGCAACAAAAGCAAAGGAAGACATGAAGGACCACGTTTACCGGGTACTTGTCGGTATGGAGGTTCATGCGATCAAGGAGCCGTACAAAGGCCAGCGGGGCTGGGTCCGGGAGATCAACACCCAGGGGCATGCTCTGGTCAGTTTTGATGGAAGGCACGTCCACTCAGGGCAGCTGGTACCAGTCCCAGCAGACCGGATGCTATACCGCTCGTAAGTCCCCTATTTCATAATGTGGAACGGCTCTGAAAACCATCTTAGCAAACACGACGACAACTGGTACCGCCTCAACTCCAAACATGAGCTGGAGCTCGCTGAAGATGCTCGGCACCTTGTGGCCTCGTCGCTCATTCTCACGCCCGACACGTCCGAATTGGAGGAGGAGAAGTGGACTGGTGCTCGGATGAGGACCAAGTTCGCCGAGGTCTTGGAACGAATTGATGAACGAAACAGACCACACTCGAGTGCATGGTCAGTTGATCGTCAGGATATACGAGACAGTCGGTCGGGGGTACTCGATGGGGAAATAGGTACGTGCTCATTCATTTCCTTGACCCGTCTCACTGACTAGCCCATCCTAGCCCCAGGCCACTGGCTCCGTCGGCTCAGTGGGATCATCAGAGCGGGCGACAAAGTATACCTCCGGGTGACAGAACGAGCAAAGGATTGGATCGGGGGTGGGTATTGGGTAGGAAGACATGGCTATTTTACTGGCATCGACGGCGATCACGTCAAGATCACGACGCCGATGTTGGACGGGGGCGAGTATGTACTCCAGGTTCCTTATCAGCTGGTTGAGCCGCGTTCACCAACGCGCCTGGGCGCCGCGGTGATGATTCTCCAGGATGGTGACCTATTCGGCCAGGTCATGATGGTGAGCAGCTATCGCGTCGAGGTGTGCAAGGTCCAGCCTCTAAGGCCGGGGCCCAAGAAGCCGATATCTATTCCCACCAAATACCTTGCGGACTTTACCAGGGCTCCGCCAAGCCACAGGTGAGTAAATTCATTCAGTTCCCGTCCTGATGTCGTCTCAATCCCAAGTTCTTCTAGATCGTAGTCATTCTATCCCTCTGCTGCCGACAAGTTGAGATAGTGCGCCCTCCCTTTTTTACTAACCCACATTAACCTTCTTCAGTATCAAAACCCACAATATATATACACTTCGTAATTACCTGTGAAGTATCACAAGTCCGAATGGGGGTGACCACAACAACGATGAACGTCGAGCTTTGTTCGTGAAAAGTATGCGCTCTCAGATTTCGCCATCGTGGTTTCACAAGTGAGACTGGATCCCTGCAGCACCTGGCACCCGGCACGGTCTTCTTCTCTGCCTTTTCACCCGTGGGTCTCTTCATACTCCACGTGCATAACGAATGATTGCGTTCGTCACCGCGGAACCCTTACTTTTTGATTCCGATCCTGAAGGTCGATTCGCACTCCTGCATGACCAACTTCAGATTATCGATAATCCAACATCCGATGAGCCTTGTGCCCGTGCTGCTGCTCGCTGGGGAAGGAAGCCGCGTACTGAGACAATCACTTCCAGGGCCCAATTCAAATTAGCTTTTACTATTTTTGGAATTCGCATCACGGTGGCGGGAGAACCACCGCGTCGTCTCTTATACCACAACTGTTACCTCTTACTATGAACGTTCGATTCATTCCATGCAACCCCGACGCCACGGGTAAAATCCAACGTGGACCTATGTATATGTTTCTGTTGACCCTGCAAAGTGAAACGCGCTTATGACTTGTCACGTTACAGTATTTATGGACCAGATGATCGCAATGCAGCGAGGAAGAGAAGAAAAGCCGACCATAACAGGCGAAAGAGGTATTATGCGCAATATGTACACGCGTCACGCTCGTCCTCCTTACATACCTATCTTACAGGGCGCAAAAGCGAGCGCAACAAGCAAGGTACGTCGATCGTGAATCCAGTATGCGGCTGCTGAAAAATCGCCTTTTTGGTTTGCCCTATGCGCAGCCTTGACGATGGACCACCTGTCCGCATCTCGAAGAGACAGAGAAGAGAGGGCCAGGTTGAGAACCATGACGGTGAAAGTTCCGCTGGACCCAGCGCTCCAGACAGAGAGCTGTCTCTGTCTTCCGATCTCGATCCAACGCTTCTTTCGTCCAGTGAGATTCCTGACATTGATCTGTCGCCTCCCGGCAGTCCCAGTTTCGGAGCACCATGGCTGCTCCCAATAGACCCCCTTCTAATGCCAAGTCCACCAAACACGCCCAGACCTTTGCCTCCGTCACAGCCTGCCGGGACAACCGCTGACGCTTCATCATGCCCCTCGCTGACACCGATAGAATTCTCAATATCTCCACCCCCTTCCCCGCTTACGCCTCTAAGTACAAGATCGCCGTCCCCAGTGGTAGACCACCCAACTCATTCAAGGGTAAGCCGCCAGGCTCGATCGTTCAGTGCGACGCCGTCCCTAGAAACGACTTCTGTGCCACCAAGCCCTCGGCTACATACCACCATAGCCCTGGACCTTGAACGGGAGACCAGTCCTTCTCGGAGCAGCCCGACCAGGGATCTGGTCACGCCTGTACGTGGAGTGGAAATATCTTGCGACGGACCTATTGTTGAATGGAAGAACGGTACCAAAACCGTTCTGCCCTTTATCCCGTCCGAAGCCTCCAATTCAAATATCTTGTTTTCGGTGCGCTAGTCTTGTCGTTGCTCCGAACAGTTGAAAACCTGCTCACACGATTTTAGGATGCTCAAGCTGTGAAGCGGTTAGCCGACATCGCTGACGACTTTCCAAGCCACTCATTCGTTCGCGTCCTCGAGGGAGACAAGGACGGTGCCGGTCACAAATTGGCCACAGAGTGCAGACGCCTTTTGGCTAGAGGAGATGTTGTGCTCGTCAAAAACTTTGGGCACTCGATCGCTGCCCCGTTCACTCTCGACTTCCTCTCCGACGAGAGAGGGTTGGAAGTCAGGCACCAACAATATGACATCCATGGTACGTATGACTTGGTCGCACACACCACAGGCACACACCTCCACTGAATTGCTTCTTCTAGACGCTGTTCAACGCACCGCAGACTTCTCCAGCCCCCAAGTTCTGGGCACTATCGAATCTTTCATGCGAGGTGTCAAGGACCAGAGCAAAATCCAGTGCATCCTCGACATCCCATCGCCGCTGTTTTCTAGGCCACGTCTCATAGAGTGAGTACCCCGAAATGACCACGTTTTGAGATCTGAAGCCCTACAAAGTGACATCGACGATGGCTTTGGAAACGTCATCTATCACCTAAGGGACCTCTTCCCGAAGAGCACCGACCTTGACAAGGAATTCCTCCATTCACGCCAGTGGGAGCTCCTCCACCATGCTGGCTATCACACTCTTGCTCACAAAGATGCTGACGGCCTGGGGACGTACGTCCGTATACTCTCTGGTGTAAAGATGTGGACACTGATCCGCCCCGACGGCGCCTTTGACGCCAAAAACCGAGGGCTACTCGAGAAAGCGACGATGCCGATGATCGATTTCGTGGACTCTGAAACCGGACGGAATGAGAAGGAATGGCTTAATACGGAGGCTCAAGTCGCGCTTGTTCAGGCCGAACCCGGAGACCTCCTGTGAGCGATGCAAAGGAGGATTACGACCACTCGCTGACCTTTAATTCCAGAATCATGCCACCTGGGACGTGGCACGAGGTGTATACGCCATGCCATGCCCACGCTTCAGGCGGTCACTTCATCTCCTATGATACCATGCACCTGATGGAGATCTCCCGGCATTTTGATCACAACAACGGTCTGGCCGCAACCAACTCTAGCCATGCCAGCGTTCACACCACGCTGTGTTATATGATGGTTGGAATGATTCGAATGGATGATCGCGGTGAGTGTCCCTCTTCTGATCTAATCCAGGTGGGCCTCTGCTAAACAACCGCTCGTCCTTCAAAGTGTTCTTCAGGAAACCCGTCTTGGCCCATTGTCGTATGATACTGATGGCAGATAAATATGTCCAAGAAGGCGCGGATGAGCAAGACGGTCTGAAGGAATCGGACAGGCCCCTGATACAGTTGGCGGAATTGATTGCGCGACTGATTGTAAAGCAGTTGGACCTCACGCCCACCAAACTGCGACAAGACGATTCGTTTCTCTTCGAGGACGGCGGATGGATGGAACCGGGCCCACCCGTTGACTTGGCGGACGTCCGGCGACGTTTTGACGGATCCGTTGTTCGGCCAGGAGATGCATGGGTTCCACGCACCATGGCTGATATTATAAAAGCGGGCTGGAAGGGCCTGGTTTCCAAGATACAATGACCAATGTCACGTATTTGCTTAGTGCACTCCTCTATATACATGTGGGCGTTGTAACGCATTCGTTTCTTGACAGATGGAGTACAGCATTAGTTTCCAAAATAGGCAAGACGTGGACCACTGGCTCCGCTGGGTGTCCCAGGTGACCCACCCCATCCACTCGCGGCTTGACTGTATCTAAATGAACCGCACGACCTTTCGCAGTATGATTACAGTCGTACTCGCTAAGCATTCTCATCTTATACCTCGACACCATATACTGTCACAAAGAGACTGTGGTTACAGGCCGTGCTGGAATTCCGCAGTGCTTCATGTCATGGGCGGTTAGGAGGGCCCGTAGGGCCCCGGTTTAGGGTCAAGCCCCGCAGGGGCTGCGATTGTCATCGAAGGGGGGTCTGGGGGGCAAAGCCCCGCCAGGGTGCCGCCAGGCGTCACCGCTGGCGCACAAAACCTGGCGATATCTAACTGGTGTTGACCTTTTGTTCTTTCCCCCTCCCCCCTATTTGTCCGGATGATGGTGCATTGAATTTTGACTCATACCCTTAAATGTCTGGCGACCAAATGTGTGTTATTAGGATCTTCTGCCTTTGGTAATTCCTTTTGCTTTCGCTTGTGGGTGTTACGATCAATTATAACAGGCATATATATATCACATCAGTTTTTGTTTGGACAGTTCTGTTGGACTGGATGATTTATGCCGAGGGAGTCTGAGGAGGTGAGTGCGGAGGGTGGTAGATGTCGGTCGAGATCCGATATCCACCCCTTCTGAGTGCTGGGGAAATCAACATAGAACATTCAATGTGACCCCACGGAATCGGAGCTGTCCTCGAAGTTGTCTCCAAGCGTATTTGAGCATGTGAAGGATCGTCGTTTCCGCACTCAAGTTCATAGTGAAGTTCAGGGGAGGTTTGATATATGTTGTTTTATTAAGTCATTTGAGGGCACCTCTCTGGTGTTGACCTTGCACTGGTATCATTGAGTTTGCTTGGCCCTCTGAAAAGCACGTGACTGTGCCTGAGTATTGTTTTCCTCCACCCTGCTATTTTGGTCCTCATTGTCATCGTCCTCTGAGCAGCCTCTCTAACAGCTGGCCAGGCCACGAGCGGGCGACGGCCATTCCCATTGACTGCGGCGACTCGGGGATATGCGCATACCAGCGTGATCACATCCCATACCAAAGCATCCCAAAGGTAAGTATATCAATATTAAACTCACAGAACTTGCTCCTTACCTTCTTCTCCCATGCCCACCGCAAAAGACGAGAACAAAAGGCTCCTCAGCACTCCGGTCACCAAAGTCGCACCCCACTATCCCTGGCACGATCGTGGGGAGCTCGCCGCCAACATGCCTCCCATCCGTGACATTGACATTGATGACTTTTACGAGTTCCTCGGCGCCAAGAGGG